>JADZMA010000544.1:0-33241 GCA_020796225.1 Arion vulgaris | reverse complement strand
CAAAATAATGAATAAAAAAGGGAACGAATTCAGGAGAAGTGATGAAATCAGAGACATGTCTGGTCAACCACTAGTGACAACTGTTATAAGAAAGAGAAGATGGAGATATGTTGGACACACTTTGAGAAGAAATGATCAACGAATATCAAAGTAGGCATTGAAGTGGGATGCAAAGGGTTCAAGAAAGAGAGGTCGACCAAAGGAGACCCTGAAATGAACTTTGCTGAGAGAGGCGGGAAATATCGGTCTCAGTTCCATGGAGGAGATTGAGCGAGTTGCACGGGATAAGTGGTATGGAGAAATTACTTGCATCCCCTATGTAACGTTAACGGTACGGGGAGGAATTATTATTATTATTATTCTTTACCCTCTGCTTCTTGTTATTTTCTTCTATTTTTTTTTTCATCACATTCTCCTTTTAGACATCTTAATCTCAATTCTCCTTCTAGACCTCTTAATCTCAATTCCCCTTCTAGCCTCTTAATCTCAATTCTCTTTCTAGATCTCTTAATCTCAATTCTCCTTCTAGATCTCTTAATCTTCATTCTCCTTCTAGATCTCTTAATCTCAATTCTCTTTCTAGACCCTTTTAAATTTCCCCAATTCTCCTTCTAAAACCCTTAATCTCAATTCTCCTTGTTCTTCTTGTCCATCATCTCCTCCTACTTCTTTTACTTCTTGTCTTTCTCTTTATAATCCTCCTCTGTTCTCATGTTCCTCTTCTCCATCATCTGTTCTCTTCCACTCTCTTCTTTATCTTCGTCTTCTTCTTCTATCAAGTTGAGGCTTCCAGGCTCATGTCTCTGATAAACGAAACATTGAGTTCAGATTCATAATAAATTCATGACGTTATTTTGTTCAAGAAAATAGGGCTTAGCCAGGGCTACTCCCCCTCAATCCAATATGTTTAAGAATTCTTTTTGGGCGTAGGATTTTCTGTAAGTCAGATAGTGAACCCAAATACCAATTTCCATAGTCGCTACCTATTACGATAAGAGATTCGTTGTAGGTTACAGTATCACTAATAATTGATATAGGAACCCACTCCAACTTTCATTAAACGCCGCCTCTTACGACATAAGGACTACGGTTATATAAGAGATAATGTAAATGCCCATTTTTTCTGTTCTCGTCTTGCGCTGCTCTAGTGGCTTGGGTGATAGTTATTTTTTTGGGACAGGATTCTGCTATGACATCTATCCATCTTTTTCGTGGTCTACCTCTCGCTTTCTTTCCTGATGTTCTGTTGTAGAAGATTGTGAGTGTGGAGTTTGGCTGTATTCTTAATAAGTGGTCAAACCACTCCATTCTTTGTTTCTCAATGTAATTTTAGCAAAGGGTTTTGTCCCAACTTTCTTTCTTATGCTAATGTTGGTGACTGTCTTTTCTATCTACATTTCTTCTTCTTCTTCTTCTGCGTTAGACTGCTATGAATTCAAGTGTAGTCAGTGCGTCTGGAATGGCACTTCCGACTGATTTTTCCGTGAAGGCATACTTTCCTTTTTATCAGTTTCCCCCTCCCAAAAGGCGTGCCTTCTCCGACTTCAGAGATAACTCTCTTTCTCTCGCGATCATTAGACTGATGTACCAGATTTCCCCATAAACCTCGTTCATGTGGAAATCTGATTCATCAACCTTAACATGGGCGTGTTTCGTTACATCTTCAGCACCATTTGGAGATCTGGTGCTTATCCTTCGACTATGTGTCCGGTTTTAGCTGCGTTTTTCTGGACTCGCTCTGCTCAGCCTAGCTTTTCCCAGCCGACCTTTCAAGGCAGCAGGTTGCTATTTTCTTTTGGTAGCTCCCTTAGACAACCTTCTCTCCCGGGATGTTGAGCATCATCTGCCCAAGATTTCTGTGTTACATACTATGATTTCTCTTCAACTGAAGTTACATTCTATTGGAGATATATTAAACCTATAACCAACTCTGAAGTACTGCAACGTGCAGGCTTGCCTTCCAGCATGGGTATGTTCAGTAGTAGAAGACTATGATGGCTAGGGCATGTGAGATGAAAGGACAATAGTCGCATACCACAACACATGTTGTTCTGTGAACTTTCGGAAGGGAAGAGGCGCCACGGTAGTTCACTACTAAGATAAAAGGATGTGTGCAAGACCACAATAAAGGAGATTTCTATCGGTCCCAACAAATGGGGAAAAACTATCTGATGACTGAGTTATGTGGAAAACAACATTACGCAATGCAGAATCTTTTGATAAGAGAGTAGGATGAGCTGAAATGCAATAGAGACAAGCGCAAACTCAGGAGTTGTCACAGTAAAACACTTGCCAATTGACAGTTTCTGTGGAAACTAACATTTTCTGTGGAAATGGAATGTTATGTGATGTGAAAGATTGTTATTATATTCATCTCAATACCGTTATACGTTCATAGGACCTGCAAATAATTTCTACATACCGTTCTATCCTGTGCAACTCGCTCAATATTATCTATGGAATTGAGTCGGATATTTATCGCCTCTCTCAGCAAAGTTAGTTTCAGGGTCTCCTTAGGTCGTCCTCTCTATCTTGAACCCATTGCATCCCACTTCAAAGCCTACTTTATATTCGTGATAATTCTCCTCGAGTGTGTCCAACATATCTCCATCTTCTCTTTCTTATAACAGTTGTTCTAGTGGTTGACCAGACATGTCTCTGATTGCATCACTTCTCCTGAATTCATCCTATTTTATGTTCATTATTTTTCGCAGACATCTATTTTCAAATGCATTCAACTTGCTTTCTATATCTTTAGTCATTTTCCAACTCTGCTGGCATATGTTAGGATTGATACAACATTGGGAAATTTAAAAAATTAAAATGAACAAAGGTTGTAATGTCTTTGAAGCAACAACGTGAGCTGTCTTTTGTCCACCCTCTGAATTCATACCAGTCAGTGCGTCTAATAGGCCACTTTGACTTATTTTTGCTTGAAAGCTTACTTTCATTGCCACATTGTTTCCCTTGCCATTTAGACATGCCTTAACAAATATATTGACTTATTTACAATGAATGACGCTTGGTTTGACCAATTATTAAGTTCTATTTCTTACCCCGGAAGGACATTTTCGTTAAAGGTTATTATTAAGGCACAGAAGCACTAGTCAATGCCACTCTGGATAAAAATAGTCAGAAACGTGCTCACGCAGACACGTACCTGCGCGTGTGCCAATATCGTTCATGTTGCTACAGCTAAGAAAAGAGTCGTAGGAGGGGGACATAATTATCGGTACTAATTTGAAGGTTGACCGGACTTGGTTATGGGAACTGACAATGGCGAAACACCGAAGAAATAAAATAATGTGGTTTAACAAAGTACAAAAACAATATACAGCGTCGTTTCTACCAAAAGGCCTTTATCAAGAAAATGATACAACAGAAGCGAAGAACTTCAGACTTCCTACACGGCAGACATATTGTATATATTTCGCACGCGCGTTGCGGGGCCCAGCAAGGAGCAAAGAATAGTAACAATGCGACCTACAAGGCATGTCGTAAGAGGCAGGGTCCTAGGGAAGCTGCCTTAGTAAAAAAAAGTATCGCAGAAATCGGATGTGGTAGCCTACTTGTGGCGCATAATTATGTACGATCGCTCTTAGGCTCATATCACATACAAATCACGCAGAGTGGTTAACAAGTGGTCGATATGGATCATCCGAAGAAGTATTGTTTCCTTGATATTGTTAATGTCTGTACGTCGGGTGATCTCAGTATTTGGTATTCTCTGGTCTCAACGAATTCGGAGAAATCTTCTAAGACACCTTCCCTCAATGCAAATAGTATTAGTGGTAATATTATTCTAATAGAAATCAAGTTGAATACATTTGAATTCTTCTAAGACACCTTCCCTCAATGCAATAGTATTAGTGGAAATGTTATTCTAATAGAAATGAAGTTGAAAATAGTTGTCTGCGAAAAATATTGAAATATAAAATGGATCGAATTCAGGAGAAGTGATGAAATCAGAGAAAGTCTGGTCAACCATTAATGACAACTGTTATAAGAAAGAGAAGATGGAGATATGTTGGACACACCCTGAGGAGAAATGATCAAAGAATATCAAAGCAGGGATTGAAGTGGGATACAAAGGGTTCAAGAAAGAGAGGTCGACCTAAGGAGACCCTGAAACGAACTTTGCTGAGAGAGGCAAGAAATATCGGTCTCAGTTCCATGGAGGAGATTGAGCGTGTCGCCCAGGATAGAGCGGTAAGGAGAAATTACTTGCAGGCCCTATGTAACGTATAACGATATGAGAGGAACTATTATTATTATTATTATTATCCTAATAGGTTCACACAAAAATAAACCAGACAAACAAACATATAAATAAGACATATTTCTTTCATATCCTGACTTTTGTTTTAATCCTGTTCTTATTGATCTTTTTATTCCAGAAGCAGTTCTCGGAAACACAGAGAACATCAGACTGAACATGTGGCTCTCGAGGATTCCTTAAGTTATTCATTACAAATGTATTTTTAGAACTTCCTGGCTAACATTCGTTGCTGATAAAAAGTTCATGTGTTTTTAATGTGTTCAGTTGTCACTGTTTCAACCCTTTATCGAAGAAGTCAAATAAACTATATGTAAACAATAAGTAAACGAAAATTATTAATCTATTTATAACTTTGATATAATCGATAACTTTAGATCATTGTGATTGGCCATATTCTCGTCCAATCACAGCATTCGATTCCGATTACAAACGGGTTAAGACTCCTACTTCATGCACGTCACGAAATCTTCTGTTCTGCATATCACGCCCGTCATTGACTACGTCAGCATGATTCCAGGTCCAGACCTGCCTCTGATGGACGGAACACCCACCAAACTAATTGACAAACAAGCATCCAAGCAAGAACCAGAAAGAGAATCATGGTCAAAGAAAATCGACTTTTTGTTGTCTGTTATTGGCTTTGCAGTAGATCTTGGAAATGTCTGGAGATTTCCTTACGTCTGCTACAAGAATGGTGGAGGTAGGTACAGATCTGACGTATGCATTTATCTTGGTTTTTTTTAGCAGTCTGTTTTCTTTTTCTTCTTCTTCAAATCGATCACTTGTTAACCACTCTGTGTGATTTGTATGTGATATGAGCCTAAGAGCGATTGTACTGTGTAGGCGTTGTGTCAGTTATGCGCCCACAAGTAAGCCACCACATTTGATTTCTGCACTGTTTTTATTTACTAGGTAGCATCCTAGGTCCTACATCAGTCGTCTCTTACGACATGCATTGTAGGTTGCAGTGGTACTATTCTTTGCTCCCCTTGTAAGCCCCGTCACCACACGGGCGTATTTTCTTTAACTAACAATTCCTTATGTTATGTTATGTTATGTTATGCTATGTTATGTTATGTTATGCTATGTTATGCTATGTTATGTTATGCTATGTTATGCTATGTTATGCTATGTTATGCTATGTTATGTTATGTTATGCTATGCTATGTTATGTTATGCTATGTTGTGCTATGTTATGTTATGTTGTGTTATGTTATGTTATGCTATGTTATGCTATGTTATGTTATGTTATTCGATCGACGTCATATCACACATGGTATTCCCATGTATACTCATGTCCTCCGCTACAGCAGACATCCTAAAGTCTCACTTATATAAAGAGAAGACGGCATCTCTGATGTCGGAGAAAGGTCCGCATGTCGAAAATAGCAATAAAATGGTAAGCAGGCTTTCACGCAAAAATCAGTCAGAAGCGCCACACCAGGCGCCATGGCTACACCTAAATTCATAGCGGACCAAGAAGAAGAAGAAGAAGAAGAAGCAGAAGGGAAGACGGCAGTAAAACTATGTAGCAATAGTGAAATACGAGAGCCGCGGTAGCGTAGTTGTTAGTGAACTCGCTCTCAAGGCTGGTGGTCCGGGTTCAACTCCAGCAGTGTGCGTGAAATTCCGACCGCGACGGCTCTCAGGTCGACCCAGCCTCAACTGGGTACCAGACATGCTCTGGGAAAGTAAAGGCGGCCGGCGTGATGCTGACCACATCACCCAACGTGTGCCGACGGTCAATGAATAATACAAGCCTAACACTGTATTGCCATATATACCCCAAGGTATATAAAGGGTTCCTTTACTACTTTTACTAATAGTGAAATACGTAAAAACAAAGTACTGTAGTAGTTTTACAAAGTACAATTGTATATTGTTTTTGTACTTTGTTAAACTACAGTACTTTGTTTTTAACGTGTTTCGCCAAAGTTCACTTGCTAACCGTACCCATGAGAAGTTGATTAGTATATCTTCTCTCTCCACCATGAAGATGACACTGTCTGGCATGTCCAAACTTAACGCCTAATTCTCGCAATCGGTCCAGTGTCTGAGACTCGCCCAAATCATATAAGATCATACCGCATTGATGACATCGGTTCTGTCCATGCTTCTTCCCGCTTGAGTGGGGCATTGTTTGCAAGAAAGTCAGCACGGTCGTTACCCTGCACTCTAGCATGTCCAGGTGTGTACAGACAAGTCATTGTCTTGAGATGTGACCTTTGAATGATGTCCACCCCTTCCCCGCACATACTACCAGTTTCAATCCTTTGAATATTCATATTTTCTAAGGATGTAAGCCTTAGGGATAAAGGTAGTTTATATACAGTTACCGAATGTCCTACTCGAAGTTACTTCTTCTCTATCAAACTTCTCTTCCTGTTGTCTTCAGCGAAATCCAAATTGTTATATTAACTAAAATGTAATAAAACTTGTTATAAGTAGAAGCTTCATTGCTGGAAGTGTGTCAACATCGAACTAATAGCCAGTACTCAAGACATACGTTTGTCGAGAACCATGATCACCTATGCTATCCGGCATGGCACATGATGGTGATGATGACCTTGAGCTGACACAAACAGGAAACCAGTATACAGAGAGTTCGTAAAGAACTAACATGGCGAGCTAGCACATGATCTCCACGTCACAAAGATCCAGTTTACAAAGTGTGTTTGCATGAACAGTGCTTTGATCAATAAATTTATTAACCATTTCTTTCTTTTGTTCTATTCAAATATTGTCTATATATTTATTGTTGTACTTCGTATAAACTTTATGGACATGCTCGGCAGTAGAAGACTTAGATGGCTAGGGCAAGTGAGAAGAATGGACAACAGTTGTATACCACAACAAGTGTTGTTCTGTGAACTTTCCCAATAGAAGAAGCACCAAGGAAGATTACTGCTCAGATAAAAGAAGGATGTCTGGAAGGCATAATGAAGAACTTTTCTATCAGTTTCAAAAATGGGAAAAACTAACTGATGACAAATTTTTGTGAAAAACAACATTACGCCAAGGTGAAGAATCTGTTGATTAGAGACTTAGGGAGGAGCTGAAAGGGAAGCGCAATCTCAGACGCTGTCCCAGTAAAACATTCTGTGAAGATGAAAAGGCAATATACAATATATATATATATATATATATATCTAGTATAAGCTTCACTGTCTTTTGAAGCTTACACAGAGGTCCGTGTATTTTTCCTTACAGTTAGTTAGTTTGTTCTTAGTCTCTTAGTATATTCAGATTTGAACATTTTTCTTTTCTGTTTTTATGCGATGCACTGACTTCCCCACGAAAATTAATTCCTGTTTTTCATGCTTGCAACCAAAGCAAAACCCGTTTTTAGGCTGAAGCAATGTGTTTCGGCTTAGAGAGAGCTTTAGTCATCTATAAAGCAAACTTCCTTCCACGATAAAGGCCATGTGGTCGACACGCTGGTATTGTTAAATTTGTAAGACCATTGACTCTGTTTATCTCACCATTAAAACTGTTTGTATATCTATGTTCTATCTAGTTTTATTTTTATTGCAGTCTCTTATTTTTTTTTCTAAACTAGGCTACTGATGATTTAAAAAACAATCAACAACAAAGAATCATATTATGACATAGATTAGTGTGTAAAACTAGATGGGAAATGACGTTTTTCGTGCTAGTAAGGCGTCTTTATAGAACATTTCGAAGTTATGTGTGTCTCTGTTTAGTATTGTGGCTAAATTATATGTGTCTGTTTAATATAGTGACAGATTGATGTGCGTATGTTTAGCGTAGTATAGTGACAGATTGATGTGCGTATGTTTAGCGTAGTGTAGTGGTAGGTGGATGTGTGTCTGTTTTGCGTGGCATAGTGGCGAAAATGCGAGTCTGTTTATCATAAACGTTGTCGTAGAGATGCGAGTCTGTTTAGCATAACGTTGTGACAGATTGATGTGCGTCTGTTTAGCATAACGTTGTGACAGATTGATGTGCGTCTGTTTAGCATAGCTTTGTGTCAGATTGATGTGCGTCTGTTTAGCATAACGTTGTGACAGATTGATGTACATCTGTTTAGCATAACGTTGTGACAGATTGATGTTCGTCTGTTTAGCATAACGTTGTGACAGATTGACGTGCATCTGTTTAGCATAACGTTGTGACAGATTGACGTGCGTCTGTTTAGCATAGCTTTGTGTCAGATTGATGTGCGTCTGTTTAGCATAACGTTGTGACAGATTGACGTGCGTCTGTTTAGCATACCTTTGTGTCAGATTGATGTGCGTCTGTTTAGCATAACGTCACAGTCATTGGTTCTATTAACAACGTATAAGGATAATTGTTTAGAGCAATTGGTTACCTAGTCTCCGCAGCAGCTGTGTAAGTACTCTACCACTGATACTTTAGTTAGCCAACATTTACTGATCGCATATTGAGACGACTTTCCTGAAACAGACCAGAAAAATGACGTGGGGAAAAAACCCGGATAGTACATCCCAGAGCATGACACATAAACACATTAAACAGAAAAGTGCAGACCACAGTCTTCAGACTTAGAAAGGGACACTGTGGTCTCAGAGCATACCACCATAGAATGGGTCTCATGGACTCGGCTGCTTGTACACGTGAAGTACCACATCAGTCCTGACTACAGAGACATTTTCCAAGCTATGAAGTACAATTTCTAACCAGCTTTTGACAACTTTTCTTATAAGAAACACAGTTCTGTGAAACAGACGTTAGAATATGGAATGAGTTTAATCCATCCAGTTCGTCGGATGGGAAATTATGTGGTATCTTCTTCTCTTCCTTTGGGCATGACTAAAGGATGTAACGGTGAAGGATTGAGTTCATATCCCTGATTTTCCCCTATATGGCTCTATCCTTCTACCCATGAATTAATTAATGGTATACAATGTATGATGTAATGGTAAAAAGTAAAGAACAAACACTTCTGTTCTGCAACAGCTTGATATTAAAGAGAGTTGGCTATTACCAGTGGCGGCTTGTCATTAAGGGCCAGTGGGGCCGGGCCCCACAAAAAATAAGGTATAACGTGTATTTATTTGTTTATACATTAAAATATAACCTAACCGAACCATGATATTTCCGAAAATTTATGTCTGGCCCCACCAACAAAAATGATCACGAGCCGCCACTGGCTATTACAAAGAATAAAAACATGGAAAATTAAATATTTCGGACACATCAAACGACATGAGTGCCTGAGAATTAATTTGGAAGGAATCCTGCCTGGAAGAAGAACAAGAGGAAGACCTAGAAGATGATGAGTGCAGGATGTCATTGACGATCTGAGAATGACGCTGCTGACGCTAGCAAACTTGCACAGAATAGCCAGTTTTTCAGGAATGCTGACGATCTGAGAATGACTGCTGCTGACGCTAGCAAACTTGCACAGAATAGCCAGTTTTTCAGGAATGCTGACGATCTGAGAATGACTGCTGCTGACGCTAGCAAACTTGCACAGAATAGCCAGTTTTTCAGGAATGCTGACGATCTGAGAATGACTGCTGCTGACGCTAGCAAACTTGCACAGAATAGCCAGTTTTTCAGGAATGCTGACGATCTGAGAATGACTGCTGCTGACGCTAGCAAACTTGCACAGAATAGCCAGTTTTTCAGGAATGCTGACGATCTGAGAATGACTGCTGCTGACGCTAGCAAACTTGCACAGAATAGCCAGTTTTTCAGGAATGCTGACGATCTGAGAATGACTGCTGCTGACGCTAGCAAACTTGCACAGAATAGCCAGTTTTTCAGGAATGCTGTCATGGGAGCCAAGTTCCGGAAGGGACAAGCTACTTTATGATGATGATGATACGATGTATGATGGGGTCAGGGTCACATGACCGTCTTAACTGGCCAGCCTTTCTTTACCTGCTAAGTATGAACAGTGTATGCCTGATAGCCTTTACTTTATTAAAAACAATTACTCCTCCTCTTCTTCTTTGCGTTCGTTCTTTACAACTAATTTTAATCACTCTTTGTGATATGTTTGATCTTTACCAAGAACATGTATACGTTGCACATTGGTTTGGTAGGCCCTAAATGCATAGACTTCTATACGTTAAGGACATGTGCATCCGATTTCAGCCAAACCTCTTTAGTCGCCTCTTACGACATGCGTGGCAAGTAACAGTGGTTCTATTCTTTACACCCCAAATTTGGGCCCCGATAACCACTCGGGCGAAAAACAATTACTAAACGTGGGGACTTTGATCTTGGTATCATGCATTAACAAAGCAAGAGCACTAACCACTACACTATTGCGACTCTCATGAAATGATAACAATTTAGATATTGCTTCTTTTCCCCTTTGTTCTCCATCATTGAGATTCATAGAAAAGCACTGAGTGTACGCGGCCCTCAATATCGTTAGTTTGGTTTCTGTGTCGTATTCAGAAGATGTTAAAATGTTGTTTAGATTGGCAAAAGCAATTATGTCTTTATTATTATTTTTTTTTTGGTTGTTAATATTATACTCGGCTCCCACATCTGCTGAAATCTGGCATATTTAACATACATAGACCAATGTATGTTTACAGGTTGGAGTTTAAAGGCAAGAACATTTGGCTATAACTTGCAATGTAAAACTGTTGATAATGATGAAATGAAAATCGTGGCATATCCTAAAGGACGTAGCCATCAACCACAGTAAATGAGTCGTTGATTTTCTAGGCACCACTTATACGTTCAGTAGTTTGCCATTGCTTTCTGAAAGGGTGGCGACATCGTCATTTTATTAAAATGATCAACGGAAACAATCCGCAGCGTGATTCGAACTCAGAACGTCGAGGTAAATCGTCGACCGAGTAACTAACCCTGGGCCACAGACGCCATTGATAAATAATACATTTGTGAATAATTAGTTTCATCTTTCGGTTTGACCGAAATTAGGTGTTCTGGGTTTAACAACACTCTAGAGATGAGAGAGAGAGAGAGAGAGAGAGAGAAGAGAGAGAGAGAGAGAGAAAGAGAGAGAGAGAGAGAGAGGAGAGAGGAGGGAGAGAGGGCATGAGGGAGGTAGAGAAAAAGTGGTGGCTTAGACATAGACGTACGCCAGACTAACCTCTTAGAATGTTGATTAAGCACACACTTTGTCTGTAAACTTATTTCATTGATAACTTGATTATGATCATCATCATTGCACTTCGTTGATAACTTGATTATGATCATCATCATTGCACTTCGTTGATAACTTGATTATGATCATCATCATTGCACTTCGTTGATAACTTGATTATGATCATCATCATTGCACTTCGTTGATAACTTGATTACGACCATCATCATTGCACTTCGTTGATAACTTGATTATGATCATCATCATTGCACTTCGTTGATAACTTGATTATGATCATCATCATTGCACTTCGTTGAGTAACTAAGTGTTCTCCGAACTCTCTCTTTGCATGAAGATCTCAGCCTCAGTGCACGAACTCCGTAGCACCGACGAGGGTCCCAGTGTAATTTAGAAGATGGTGAGGGGGTCAAAGGCGCATGGCGGCAACATGTGCCAGGGTTAGTGAAGGGGCACTTACCAAGACCCTGTCCCCTACCTCCACGTGGTGACCCTGGAAACAGACTTTGGTTCCGGTCTGGTTAATGGGGGCAGGGATCAGGTAGAGCTACTGGTAGTGGTAGCAGTGCAAGTACGAAAAGGCAATGCAGGTCTATACGAAGAAAATGCATGAATCTCCTGGCCGATGTCCAACAAAATATTGACTAAGTTCCCGAACAAAAAGAAACAGCAGCGAAATGTCTCTGATTGAATCCCTACTCCCCCGGAGTAAGAGCCGAACACAAATTGCCATCTCCGGAACAAGAGACTCCATACACAAGCTCGAAGTGTAAGTCTAAGGTCTCACCGCAAATTACCAGTTTCTCTGCCGATGGGGAGATTAGTGTACAAGAGAACATGAAAGGATGAGAGGTGCATCCAGTGACGAAACGAGGACCCCCATAGGGCGAAACTCGAAGCCCTAAGGAGGGGGCAAACATTGCCAGCTGTGGGCAGAATAAATAAGATAGATGCGTAACGAATAAGAAAGTCTACCCTCGTGTCGGTACGAGGGAAGATTGCAGCTGATTTCGTATCGGTGGCCTAGCGCAGATACACTTACTGGGAAAAGTTGGCCGAGCGCAAAACATAAAGTTAAGTTTTAGTGCATTACGAAACTGCCCTCCCTGGGAAAACCGTGCAAGTTACTGTTGCGATAACAACTAACATCCCCGGAAGAACTGAGGCGGGTGATGCTTAACGGAACTGCCATCCTTGGGGCAACCGGGCAAGGTACTGTTGCAGTCACAACTAACATCCCCGGAAGAACTGGGGTGGGGATGGTGGCAGCGCAAAATCTCAGTTGCTTTCTAGCACCGATTGAAACGACCCTCTACATTATTTGTGCTTGGCCCCAGTTCGGTGTTTCCCGAGGCTAGGGAAAATGCGAAGTAGAAAATGCAAATTGCCAAGTACCGACATGCGCCTCGAAAAGGCTGAGAATGTTCCTACTCTGGAACAAACTGAAAGTGGACAGTAAAGTAAGGCCGACAATGCAAAGATCTGTCAGGATGTCCGGATCCGAACATTGGCGAAGGCCGACACTTTACACGGTGTGTTATACGCGTAAGACGCCGTCCGAGGACACGCTTATAAGCCCCATCAAATGCTCCTAATCCGGAACGACCTCACAGTCAGAAAGGACATGACAGTAGTAACTCACTGTTTGGAGTAGATCACAAAGCCCAATTATCGGAAAAAGCTGATCAAAAAGGCGAGATCCGGGATATAAAGGAAAATAGTCGGCAGAAAGGATCGTACCCTAGGGAAAGCTCATCCTAGTAAATCAAAAGCTGGCAGAAAGCAGGTGGACGGGCCTAGTCACCATGGGTGCATAATCGTTCAACGCAGATCAAGCGTTTTTTTGTAAAAAGGACCAATTATACAGGGTATTCAAGATAATTGCAGGCACATTGACAATTTGAAACTTGCCAGGTACACATTGAGTTGTGTTTATTTACTATTTAAACCGGTTCCGACTAGCTCGTCCTACGTCACATTTGTTCATCACCCCTTCCCGCACTACAATTACACACCGTCACACAACCTTGACCTATACTACGTCATAACTGAACTTTCTCATTTCCATACATATATGCCAGATTAGCTCAATTCACGGCTGCTTTTAAGTTGAACACCCTGTATATCACAAAAGAATGATAAAATTGGCCATGAAAAATGATCGCAAGAAAGAGAGAGAAGAAGAGAGAGAAGAAGAGAGAAAAAGAGAGAGAGAGAAAAAAGAGAGAGAAAGAGAGAGAGAGAGAGAGAGAGAGAGAAAAGAGAGAGAGAGAGAGAGAGAAGATGGTGAAATATTTTGTAGGAATAAAAAAATTTCAATTAAATTTAGTCCGGTCAGCGGCTTTCCAGCTTGCTCTTCTCGATGTTGAACTGCTAAGGGTTCTTTTACATGCTCAATTTGATTACGAGACCTAGGTTTTTTCTTTCGTCTCCGATAGGATTGGAAATCGATCTGTGGAATGTACATGCTGAATTTATATACTGTTTTCTATCATTCTGTATCATTTGTTGAGATATTACCCAGTTTTTAATTATTCTGTATCATGTGTTGAGATATTACCAAGTTTTTAATTATTCTGTATCATGTGTTGAGATATTACCAAGTTTTTAATTATTCTATTCATGTGTTGAGATATTACAAGTTTTTAATTATTCTGTATCATGTGTTGAGATATTACCAAGTTTTTAATTATTCTGTATCATGTTTTTGAGATATTCCCAAGTTTTTAATTATTCTGTATCATGTGTTGAGATATTACCAAGTTTTTAATTATTCTGTATCATTTGCAGTGCCGGATTAGGCTAGCGCGGGGCCCGTAGCAAATTTTAGTGCGGGGCCCTAGGTTTTATGGATAATAAAATAAAACACAACTTTACAAACAAACTTGTCTCGATTTAATGTGAGCAAATTTAGAATAATACTAGACAAATCAATTTCTCTAAGTAAATTACATTCAATGTTCATTAAGATGGGGGTTATTAGACGATCTACCCCCCCATATTAGCCTCCCTTATTCGTGGTTGGAGGGTTTGGGGCCTTTTTACGACCCTTTCCCAGGCTATGTCGCAGGAGTCTAACTCTGGCAGGTCTAACCAAGCCGAACAGACTAAAGGTGAAGGCCAGACAAAGGCGGGGGAGCAGGATGGGGCCTCATAAGGTGACAGTGCAGAACCCACCGGCGAGTGGTAAATGCTCTGGCTGCAACCAACCCATCCCCCAGCTATGGGACAAATAGCACTTGTCCTCTCTCTCTTGAGGAGGACATCCTTTTTCTTGTCTTGTCTTCTCTTCTATGACACTTTCCCTTAAGCATAAGGGATTAAACTACAGTGTCCAGGAAGCACACCCTGCAAAAAAGCCTGGGTTGGTGAGCCCGGCAACAGAAGGCTGAAGTCATCTAGAGTAGGACGACTCCAGACAAACCCGGGAAGACAGATCTCGTCAGCAGGGGACTGAAACTGTCTAGAGAACAACCTCAAAAAAAGATGTCCTCAGAAACGGAATGTGTCAGCCATTATTGGCGGGGAGGAATCGACACATACGAACAACTCAAATGGCCATGCGCAAATATTTATATAACTGTGGTGCCACCACCTGGGAAAAAACCAGGTGGTGGTGGGACCGACCCCCTGCCTCGAAGGGCCCACCTATCTACTGGGGCCTGTTGATTCTTGCAAAGCCAGGAGGACAGGGTATTACTACTGGCAGCAAGGACAACTTTCCCCCCTCACAATTATGCAATGGAATGCAGAAGGGGTAACCAACAAAAAACGAGAGCTAGAGGAACGTCTGCGAGCAGAAAAGATTGACATCTGCTGTATCCAAGAGACGCACCTTAATCCGGAAAATAGATTCAGCATTAGAGGATTTGAAACCTTCCGTCAGGATATAGAAAATAGACATAAGGGTGGAGTAGTAACACTAGTTCGTAATTCCATACCGGCAGTTGAATTTACAGGCCCAATCAGATGAGCACAGACTTCATAGCTGTTCAACTCCTTATCAACAACACTAAGATGACACTATACAATATATCCTCACCACCCTCCATTCAAACTGAGCTGGAAGCTATCAAAGTTCAAGATGACAACTTGCTTATAGTAGGAGACTTCAACAGCCACTCACCAAGCTGGGGCTATGACACGATAGATCCTCGAGGTGAAAGCCTTGAAGAATGGCTGATCACCAACAGTCTCACCATTCTCAACCACCCAGATGATCCTCACACATGTTACTCGTGACGGTGGCGCACAACAAGCACCCCAGATCTGGCTTTGCTACAGACGACATTCACAGGATAACCGAAAGGCAAGTCTGCGACCAGATTTGAGGTAGTGACCATAGACCAGTGAAACTCCTCATAAATAACATTAACAAGGAAGGAACTTCAACTCTGCCCCTAGTTGGAATTACAAAAGGCAGACTGGAAGCTATTCCAAGAACTAGCAGACAAGTACTGTAAAGAAATTAATCAATCAGGAAAAGTGGACAGAGATGCACGTTCATTCAATAAAGCCATTTTAGATGTCAAAAGGCTATACCCAGAGGAGGAGAAAAACTACAAGCCATATTGGACACCAGAGATGGAAGTTCTCCATAGCTCGCTTTGCAGTGCCAGAAATACAATGGAACCCCACAACGGCCCAAAATGTAATGCAACACAATAGAGCAAGGGCCTTATGTTAGAGAAAGAAACCAGCAGTGTGAAAATCCTGGAAAGAAAAGACAGCCTTTTTGAACATGGAAAAAGATACTCAAAAGTTGTGGAGACTTACAAAAGCCCTGAACGATGACAACCCATCTAGAGGAAAACAGTTCTCCAGAAAGGAGAACAACTCTCCGGAAAGCGAGCAGCCACCCTGATGGCCCAGTGTTACAAGAAAGAAAGCTCATGCTCAATAAGTCAGGAGCAAGGGAAAGAAGTCAGATAAATGCTACATTCAAAAAAGCAACAAGTGAACCCTGTATGGAGGTAGACATCACACTGACTGAGCTGCAGAGAGCACTGAAAAGCTCAATCGTAAAATGGCCCCGGGACCAGATGGAGTATCAAACGACATGCTCAAACAAATAGGCCCAATGGCACAGAGTCTTCTACTCCAGATTTTTAACAATAGTTGGAGACAGGAGAGTCCCAGACATCTGGAAAAATGCCACAATCCACCCAATTTTCAAAAGTGGAAAAGACAAAAAGGATCCGCAGAGCTACAGACCTATAAGTTTGCTAAGTTGCACTGCAAAACTGCTGGAGGAGTGATAACCACTAGACTCCAGTGGTTTTAGAACCCAACCATAAACTGGATCCAGCCCAGACAGGCTACAGGCAGCATAGAAGCACTGATGACCAAGTGGCATACCTCGCACAGGACATAGAAAATGGCTTCCAAAAAAAGAAGAAAACCCTCACGGTGTTCTTCGACATGTCTAAGGCCTTCGACAAAGTCTGGAAAGATGGTTTGCTACTCAAGCTCTTACGCAGTGGAATACAGGGTAGAATGTACTATTGGATAAAAGACTTTCTTACCCATAGACAAGCATCTGTAAAATTGGATGGAGTGCACAGTCCCAGATTCAAATTAGAGCAGGAGTCCCCCAGAATGGTACTGTCCCCATTGCTTTCCTGGGATATATTAATGATCTGCCACAAACTCTGCCCAGACATATCACACCTCTCCATGCTGATGATCTAGCTGTGTGTACACCTCAGTTTCTGGGTCCTGCCATCTTTAAACTCCAGGCCAGCCTGAACAGCGTCATAATGTGGGCAAGTAAATGGGGTCTAGAAATAAACCGGAGCAAAACTATAGCAACGCTTTTTTCATTGTCAACAAAGGAAGAACACTTCAGACTGAAATTTAACGATGATATCGTTCCCCGTTCCCATACTCCAACCTTTTTGGGAGTTAAACTTGACAGTCGTCTGACATGGAAACATCACATAATGGGAAAAAAACAGAAAGGCTATGAGGAAAAAAAGTGTGATGCGGAAGCTGGCTGGAACTACCTGGGGAGCTGATATTCGAATCCTGAGTCAGGTGTACACTGTTGCAGTTAGACCGACCCTCGAATATGCATCATCGACATGGATATCAGCAGCCCATTCAACAAATCGATACTGGAAAAAACACAAAACAGGTGTCTGCGTACTATTTTGGGGGCCATGAAATCTACACCAATTGTAGAAATGGAAAAGGCAGCCAACATCCAGCCCTGGAAGACAGAAGAAGGAGAAAAGTGATTCTACAGACTGAAAGGATCAAAAAAATGTCTCACCATCCACTGCATGAAAAAATGGGGCTAGAACAAAGAACAGACTAAAGGCACAAGTCTAAACCACAAAGCAAAAAAAATGGGGAAAATCATACTTGGGAAATACTAAATCATAATTCCATACCTGAGAATTGCTTGATCACTGGGAACCAGACTCAGTACCACTAAACTTCTCAACCTCCATCCCTAAATTATTAAGCAAAGATACCGAGCCTAATCTAGTGAAAAAGCAATTACAATGGAACATCTCCATTACATGTTTCCAGAAGACAGCTGGATAAAAATTTACACAGATGGATCGGCAATGGAGAGCAACCATGAATGGTGGAGCAGGATGTACATTAGGTACCCAGATCTACCACTGTGTCTCTAGCAGCTCCTACTGGAAGAATATGTTCCAACTACAAAGCAGAACTCATAGCCCTTTTGATGGCAGCACAGCACATGAATAAGCTGCAAGCAGCTGCAAGCAAGATGGTATTTCTTACAGACTCATTGTCAGCTATACAAGCCCTGGAGGCTAAATCCACTGACAGCACAGTACAAAAACTACAAGAGAACTTGCTCAGCTTTCAGAAAAGGCAGAAATTCACTTGCAGTGGATTCCATTTCACTGTGGCATTGCAGGCAATGAGAGTGCTGATGTCTTAGCTAAGGAGGGCAGTGCCAAAGCAAATTTACCAACCCTTGTCTTTCAAGAGGTCAAAACTCCTCATACAAAAAAATCTGCAGTAGACTGGAAGACAAACACTGGATATGATTATGGAAAAGACTCCTCAAAGACCTAACCCAGAACAGACCCAGGTCATTATATTTTCGACTACGCACCGGACACTCAGACTCAACAAACACTTAAAAGACTAGGAATAAGTCAAACAGCTTCTGCCAGTGTCCCGCAGGCAGAACAGACACCAGAGCATATCCTGCAATGTCCTCTTCTGTGTGAGCTGAGAAGCAACATGTGGCCACACCCAGTCGACCTGAAAACTAAGCTTTGGGAAACCTGACAGACCTGAAACTGACTGCCCAGTTTGTGGTCCACAGTAAATTAAGCGCATGACCAGAGATCGCTGAAGAAGAAGAAGACGATCTAGTGTTGAAAGAACGTTCTCCGCTGCAGTTAGTAATCATTAAAAACCGGTACGTGATGTTTTGGCGCCGTTTTGGCGCGACCGTTTTGGCGCGACCGTTTTGGCGCAGGACGTTTTGGCGCACAGATTCCTCAATAAATTTCAATAACCTTAATATTATTTTAATTTTTAGTGTACATGTATATTAACTCTAATTGAAACAATATCTTATACATCAGCGTTTATTGGAACAAATGAGGTGTCTGAATTATATCATCAGCCGTTTTATTTGAGATGATCGAGAATTGACACGCTGACCGACTGAGTGTCACATCTTGTCCATTGCAAATGTCAGAAATCCTGCCCCTTCCAAATGTTAATAGCTCGGCCCGTTTACTTACGTAAAAATATTTGGTGTTATGTGCGTGTCACATCTTGTCCATCGCAAATGTCCGAAATCCTGTCACTTGCCATAATTTTTATGGATTAAAACACGGACTTTCGGAAAACTTATTAAGGTAAAATATTGAACAAGATTGTTAAACTTTATTCAAAAAAGGTGGAGGCTGCAGTAAAACTTTGAAAAATAGCTAAACACGTAAACACAAAGTACTACAGTTTTACAAAATACATCGGGCGATAAAACAACGTTTCGCCCAAAAAGGCCTTTATCAACAAACAACACAACAAGAATGACAAATTTTCGAGAACACACAAATGGACGATTACATGTGGAAACATAAACCTATCTAATGAAAATCGGGAAAAAAAACGAACAAGAAATGGTAACACAAAAAACCAAAAGTGGAAAGAAGAGTAACAATAAACAATATAGGGGAAAAAAGCACTATATGGAGCAAACAAAATATAGATAAAAGGCACGAGATAAGACAGTACAAAGAAGCATAGGAAAAGGGTTGAGCCCAAGGGTCGAAAGTGCCATAGAATGAAATAAAACGGTTCTCCAGGGCAATCACTGCGATCATCGCTTCAAGCTCCCCATTTTTTCTCGACGGGGAAACTAACCCTCTTGTCCCCACCTCGTCTTGCTAACTAGTTCTCCCTCAACTCCTTTCGTTCAATGACCAGTTCTTCGAACAGATTAGTGGGGCGCCAGGGTACAAAAATGGGCCCCGCTTTTTGTCTATTCATGGGTCATCTCGAACACTTGTCTGGAACCCCTTTGATGGCCCTTTTCCCGTCCGTGTATCATGTATGATGATTTTTTGGGAGTTCCCGATATGTCTAAACCGATTTATCACTCTTCATCACCTTCATCAATGCCTTCAATCCTGCTATTCGGTTCACCTCCCCCTCTCTACCTCCTGTGTATTTTTGCATCACTACCCCACCCTTCCACATCAAAAATGTATTAAAACCCCTGCCAACTTTTTCTTATCTTTCCCCACCCCCAGGCCGTCACTTTTTTCCCCTTTTTAATCCCCCCCCTTTCCCCTTTGATGGGCGCATTTTTGTCCCCGGGGCTTTTTCTTCGCCCCCCTTTCCCCAAAAGGTGCACATCTCCCCTTCGGGTTCCCCAATTGCTCCCAGGGGCCCCTTTCTCACATCATAGAACCCCAATTCTAAAGGGGGTTAAACATTTTAAACTTTCCACCCTCATAGTTCCTGGTGAAAAAGGGTCTTTTCCATCATCCCCCCTATTCTTCAGTCTGATCCGAGACACTTCAGTCTTCCAACACTACCCTTTTGGGTGGCCAGACGGAAGAAGCCTAAAGGTTGTTGGTACCATCGCCTCCCAATTCCCAGAGCCCTTGGGCACCTTTCCCCGTGCGTCGGCGCTGTAACCCCATCATTTTCCCGACCCCCTCCTTTTCCAAAAATCGTATGCCATTCAAAACAGTTTCACGTGTAATCCCCAATATCATCATCCTCCCGCAAAGGATGCCGTCCCATATTGGGAAACCGGTAAGAACTCAGTGACCGATTCGCCCAACACCGCGATATTCGCCATCTTGACTCCTTGGGCCCTCACAACATCTGGCCATTCGGAGTTGACGATGTCCGGTCACAGCCATCCCATCATGTTCCTCCGATGATCGCAGTTGATTCCCTGGAGAACCGTTTTTTTTCTTCTATGGCACTTTGCATCTTTGGGCCAAGCATTCTTCCTATGCTTCTTATACTGTCTTATCTCGTGCCCTTTTTTCTATATTTGTTTTCTCCAAAATGTGTCATTTATCCACTATATTGTTTATTTTAAATCTTCTTTTTCCCCTTTCGGTTTTTGTGTTGCCTCATTTCGTTGTTCGTTTTATTCCCTTTTTATTAGATAGGTTTTGTTTCCATGTAATCGTCCATTTGTGTTTCCCCGAAACGTCATTTTGTTTGTTGTTTGCTTGATAAAGGCCGGTCGAAAGTTGCTGTTTATCGTCACTGTTTTGTATTTTGTAAAAAATACTTTGTGTTTACGTGTTTAGCTAAACTTTATTCAAGTTTTATAAGTTATTTTTTGCATTGGTAAAAAAAAATATTTAACGGTATTCGTTAAACGTTTTTATATTATTTTGCATTGCATTGGATTTATTAAAAAAATTTATAATTTTTAAAAACGTTTTTATAAACTTAAAGTTAAAATTTGAATTTTTTTAAAAAGGGCAAAACGGCTCTGCCAAAAAACCTGCAAAAACGGTGCCCAAAACGGCGAAAAAATCCTCTTCGATTAAAAAAAAAATTGTAAGACTATTTCCATTTGGGAAAACGACTCTAATAATTTTCCATTAAAATTTTAAAAAATTCAGTTAAAAGGTCATGCCGTTTGAAATAGGAGCTACATTTTTTTAAAAAGTTAAACTTGCAAAAGTTCCCTTAGGCTTTTTTCCCAAATCCTCTTGGTAGGCTAAATTTTGAGTTTTTTTTAGATCTCTTCTGCTAAAAATTTTTAACTCCCAGTTTTCCCAAAAACAGTCACTCATGGTCACCCTAAATAAATCTTTGAAAACAAAAAGAACAGTTGTCCTGTTTCTAATAACCCCAATCTCCCTGGGTTTTTTTTTGGGTTGTTTTTGTAAAAACATTTCGACAAAATGTGGTTTTTAATTTTTTGGGCCTTCCCCAATATCTTGGGTCATTTTTTTCTTTTTTTTTGGCTTGGAAGATGTTGCTTTTAAAATTGCGTCTTTCTCCTTTTTTCGGAGTATGCAAAATTGGAAAGGGACTTTGCATTGATTTCAGTTTTCAAAAAATGTAGCTAAATCTGAAAGTTCATCTTAATGGTAATATTGGTAATGATGATTCTTCTATATCCCTTCATCACTACACAGGGGGACACGTCTTCTGTTTTTTCTGCTTATTTCTTTGGTTCCCCTCACCAAAAATTAAAAAAATTGAACTTTGTTTTGTTAAATCGGGTTTTTTTCCATTTTTATTTTTCCCTGGCGCGGGGCCCCCAAAGGCCCGAGATTTTCTTTCTGCTCTTTTAATCCGCTTCATTTGTTGAGATTTATCCATTTTTTATAATTTTTATCATGTGTTTTAAAGGTTTTATCATTCTGTATCATGTGTTGAGATATTACATTTTCTTCATTATAATTTTTGAATATTTCCCCGTTTTCTATATTCTTATCTTGTTGAATTTACATTTTTTATAATTCCTTTTTATTGAATTTACAGTTTTTTTTCTTATATATGCTGAATATTCGTTTTTTTATATTCTGTATCATGTTTGAAATATTACCCATTTTTTTTTTCTTTTTTTCATATCTGAGATATTACAGTTTTCTTAAATTTTTTATATATGTTGAATATTGCATTTTCCATAATTATGTATCATGTGTTGAAATATTACCCAGTTTTCTATCATTCTGTATCATATGTTGAGATATTACCCAGTTTTCTATAATTATGTATCATGTGTTGAGATATTACTCAGTTTTCTATCATTATGTATCATATGCTGAGATATTACCCAGTTTTCTATAATTATGTATCATGTGTTGAGATATTACCCAGTTTTCTATAATTATGTATCATATGCTGAGATATTACCCAGTTTTCTATAATTATGTATCATGTGCTGAGATATTACTCAGTTTTCTATCATTCTGTATCATATGTTGAAATATTACCCAGTTTTCTATAATTCTGTATCATATGCTGAGATATTACCCAGTTTTCTATCATTCTGTATCATGTGTTGAGTTACTACCCAGTTTTCAATCATTCTCTCTCTCTCTCTCACGCGTGATCGTTCTTAGGCCGCTTTTATCATTCGATTGTGATATATAAGCAGTCAAACATCAAGAATAGATGTACGTGCACAGCCTTCAGTCCCTATTGGAGCTTAGGTGTTTATCCTTTGGCGGCGTGTTAGATTTCAACCAGCGTTTACTGGGTTCGCTCTTCGTTAGCCTTTTGCTGTCCCCAGCCAAAACCCACAAGACAGTAGGCTGCTATTTTCTTTCAGGCAGCGACCCGTAGACGACCTGTCCTCATGGGTTAGATGAGCGTCATTTGCCCAGCTATACCCGTCTTGTTAATGGACTGCTTGGTTTGGCTACCGTCCAGTTTTGTGTAAGGTTTGCTCCGCTAGCCTTTGATTGTCCCCAATCAAACTTCAAGGCAGCAGTACTTCCCTGCGAGCAGAAACGAGCACTGGCTCCACCGCTGCTGGGCTATCCAGTTGTTTTGCACACTCTGGTGGTCCGCACACCCACTCTGCCTGCCGCCTGCCTGTCGCGCTGCAGTGCCTGGCGGCCCACCCGTGCATCGCTCGCATGCGTGCACGCTCTGCCCTGGTGCCTACCTCACCATTTCCGTCAATTCCCACCGTGCTCGCATTTGGCTAGATTGTCAGTGTGGACCCACGTGCAGCTCAGCGCGACTTCCAGCATACTCATCGGCTCAAGAGAAAGGGCTCAAGAGAGAGCATGCTTGGGCTCCGAATTTTGTCCCGCGTGGGTCAACATCTCTTCGATGATTTTAAATCGATGCCCCATCCTTGAGATAGGGGCCAAGTTTGCCCTATGTGGGCCTTCTTGCATCTCAACTCGACTTCCTGCATATCATCGGCTCAGAGAGAGGCTCAGAGAGAAGGCTCAAGAGAGGCATGCGCGGGCTCCGAGTTTCACACACGTGTTCCACATTTATCCTTCCAGCTTTTCCCATCGGCCGGGAGAGACGAATATTAGTGATCACTCTGAGAGTTCGCTCGTCTGTGTTGCGAGCGGATCCCATCTAGCGTAACTACCTTTGCATCTCTATTTGCCCCAGAGTAGCTCTCCCATGGCACCTGCCCTCTTAGCCAGACCGGAACTACCGTCTGTTACCAGGATCACCACGTGGAGGTGAGGGCAGGGGATTAGTGCCAGCTCATTAATCTGGATCGCCGTTGTTTCCTTGCGCCTTTGAATCATTCTGTATCATGTGTTTAGATACTACCCAGTTTTCTATCATTCTGTATCATATGCTGAAGTCATCCAATAGCCTTTCCTGAGCAGTTCTTTGTCATCCTGACGGTTCTTCTATCTAGTAATGATGCCTGATGTAACTGATGGTTTGAACATGACAGCTGCAGAGGCAGGACATCTGACCTATGAGAGAGAGAAATTCCGGAGGACTGTTGGGGTGGCAAAAGTTCTGCTCAGGACAAGCTATTTGATGATGATGATAGATGCCTGGCCTTTGCAGCCGGCATGCTCAAGTCATCTGTTACATCATGAATCCATCTTCTCCATGTTCTTCCTCTTCTCCTCTTTGCTGGGATGCTTCCTTCAATAATGGTCTTCTCCAACTCTACGTGTCTCTTTATATGTCCAAAATATTGCAAGTTTCTAATTCTTATTTGTAGCATCAGTCAGAGTTCTTTCTGTACAGATCTATTTGTTCACTTCTCTGTCCATGATATACGGAAGACTCTTCTGTAACACTTATATTCAAAGTCGACAGTTTGTTGCCGGTGCTCACAAGGGTAGCACACAATAGTTACACTACTACCTACAAAGCATGTCGTAATAGGCGACTAAAGTAGGGCCTAGGAAGCTACCTAGTAAATAAAAAGCGTGGCAGAAATAGGATGGGCTGACTCCTTGTAGGCGCATAACTGTCACAACATACAATCGCTCTTGGGCAAAAAGTAATTGTGAGTAACAAAAAGTGGGCAACAAGTGGTCGATATGGTGCTTTTGAAGAAGAAGAAGAATATTCAAAAGCACATATATGTTTTCCTACTGCCTTGTTAAATATATATTCTATCGCTCCCTTCCTCCCCGACCCTATATTTCTGTCTTGAATTACCACCCAGTACTCCATCATTGGGGTATCCTGGTTTCATTCATATCTGCCAGATAGCAAACTGCTGGAGTATAAACAAGTTAAAAAATTGGCTAATGATGTTTGCTGTCTCCTGCCCAGTGGAAGTCTTATAAAATTTTCAACTAGATTAATGAAAACGAAACTTTAAACTTATTTGTCTTCCCACGTTGAAATTCTCTGTCACTCCCTGCAGTCAGTTTTGATTGGTTGATATGCTTTGATATACGCGATAGCCCGTGAGTTGTCCGGGCTCGCAAGGGGAGCAAAGGATAGTAACACCACGACCTACAAGGCTTATTGTAAGATGAATTGACTGAGGTAGGGGCCTAGGGAAGCTACTCTAGTTAATAAAAAGCGTCGCATAAATAAGATACTTGTAGGCGCATAACTGGCACAACGTACAATCGCTCTTAGGCTCGGACCACATACAAATAAAACAAAGTGGTTAACTAGTGGTCGACATGGAGCGCTGGAAGAAGAAGAAGAATGTAAACATCAAGTTATTTCTCTTTTTGTTTGAAAGTTTAACGAATTATAAAAGAGTACATGAATCTTTTTCATACCTCCAGATAAGTTGGGTAATGCTGTGGTTAGGACTTGTATTTTCACTGACCGTCGGCACGATGGGTTATTGATCAACCTCAAGCTGGCTGACATTACTTCCCAGTGTTCTTCCTCATCATTAATCCTCTCCACTCCTCGTGGAGCATAAGGCCTCAACAGTTGTTCGCCACTCTTCTCGGTCTCTGGCTGTTCTTTTTATGGTCTCCCAGGTCAATTGAGCACTCTTCAGCTCCTCAATAAGACCTCGTCTCCAAGTCTGCTTAGGGCGTTCTCTTTTTCGTTTTCCCAGTGTTCTTCCTGGTACCTAGTTATTCATGCGTTTATTATGGTGTGTTATTGTTTGTTTGTTTGTTCTCCTGCTCTAACTTCAGACGTAGTCATGCGCTTAATATGGCGTGTGTTATTGTTTGTTTGTTTGTTCTCCTGCTCTTTTTTTTTTTCTTTTTTCTTTCGTCCGCTTTCAACTCAGACGAAGTTTCATCTCTGAAACTGATTTTTGCGTGAAAATCCGTTTTCAATTTCTTACAATGGCAGCAGCGTGCACATTGTAAATTACTTTACACTGGCAGCCGTGTGCTCAATGTCTCATAATTAGTATTCCCTCGCCTACAGGCAGATTTTCTCCGACTTCAGAGGTACTCGTTATCGTCCTGAGTAAGACCAGGGACTCGAACAAATGCCGGACAGTAGGTTCGAACCCGAGCTATGAGGTCTCACAGCTAGCAGGCCGAGCTACTATCACTTCTCTAGGCAGTCCCCGTTCTCCTGCTCTAACTTCAGACGTAGTGCATGCACTTAATATGCGTGTGTTATTGTTTGTTTGTTTGTTCTCCTGCTCTAACTTCAGACGTAGTCATGCACTTAATATGGCGTGTGTTATTGTTTGTTTTTTTGTTCTCCTGCTCTAACTTCAGACGTCTCTCTCTCTCTCTCTTTGCCTTTTTACCCCGGGTTGGGGCATAGAGCCCTCAACCAACTCATGCCAAGTCTTCCTATCTCTAGCTATCTCCTGCAGCTCCCTCCAGCTCTTTTTATATTGTTGACCTCCAAATCTCGTCTCCATGTATTTCTCGGCCTCCCCTTCTTTCGCTTTCCCTGCGGGTTCCAGGCAAGGACCCTTCTTGTTATATTCCCCCCGGTTTTCGCAAAGTGTGTCCTATCCAGCGCCAGCGTCTTTTTAACCTGTTCGTTCACTGGAATCTGTCTTGCCTTCCATAAGTTCCTCATTTGTGACCCTATCATACCATCTTATTCCTTCTATTCTGCACAGACACCAGTTGATGAATGTTTGCAATTTATCGCTATTGTTTTAGTTGTTCTCCATGTTTCTGACCCATACAGTGAACTGCTTTAACATTAGAGTTAAATATCCGAATTTTTTGTTCTAGATTTGATTTTTTTTAGACTTCAAATGTTTCCCAGTGCAATGGCCCTTTTGCCTTCTGTATTCTTATTTTAACATCTCATCGTTCCCACCCTCTTTGTCTACGTTGCTCCTAAATATGTGAAAGGGATTCTACCTCTTAAAGGGGGTTTTCCCCAGGAGATGGAGTTGTCTTTTGCGGTTAATTCTCAATATCTTTGTCTTTCCCTTTGAATGTTCAGCCTAGTTGCTGGACCTTTGATTCAATGTGTTTAGCTTATCCTGCATCTGATTTCGTGTATGTGACAGAAGGGCTATATCATCAGCGAAGTCCAGATCATCTAGTTGCTCTGTCAGAGTCCATTGGGTTCCATTTCGGGGTTAGTTACTGTGGTCTTCATAATCCCGTCTATTGTCAGTAAGAACAAAGGTGATGAAGACATCCCTGAGCACTCCTGTTTCTATTCCGAAAGTATCTGTTAGTTTACCTTCATGAAGAACTCTACATTTCATATCTGTATATGTTGCTTTTATTAGGTTAATAATTTTCTGTGGATTCCATAATGCCTCATTAAATTTTCCCAAAGGGTTTCCTATCAATACTGTCAAAAGCCTTCTCATAATCAACAAATCCGATATAAAGTGGGAATTTCCATTCAATACTTTGCTCTATTATTATACGTAATGTGGCTATCTTGTCAGCACAGGATCTATTTGGTCGGAAGCCTGCCTGTTCATCTCTTAGCTTTATATCGATGGCATCTCTCAGTCTCCCCAGGATGACTCTGCTTAGTATTTTCCCAGGTACTGACAACAGCATTATTCCCTATAGTTTTACACTTCTGAAGGTCCCTTTTGGTAGCTTCACGGGTATCATTCTCTAGTTTGCTGGTATTTCTTCAGTCTCCCAGATTCTCAAATAATTTATAAGTATTTCTGTGGATGTGTTTATGTTGGCAACCGCCTCCGCTGGAATACCATCTGGACCGGCCGTTTTCCCCATCTTTTAAAGTTTAATGGCTTTACTAATCTCCTCCTTGGATGGTTTCTCACAGTTGATGTCCAAGTCAATTTCTGCCGGTTGGATATCTGGGGGTTTGTAGGTGCTGGTCTGTTCAGGAGTTCCTTGAAGTATTCCAACCATCTTTCCATTTGGTCTCTAACATTAGTGATAGTTTCCCCATTTACTATTTTGATCAACCCATTTGATGGTCTGTATTTCCGCAAGCTTTCTAGTGATATTTAAAGATCCCTAAGGTTTTTTCCTGCAGCTACCTCTGCTTCTTTCTAGATCTTCTACGTATTGTCTTTTATCTAACTTATTTGTTTCTTCACTTTCTTGCTAGCTTCTGTGTACTTTTCCTGGGCTATGTCTTTGGCAGTTCTAGTTTTTCTATTATTTAAATCTGCTTTCCTCTTTTTCCTTTCTTCTATTTCCTTGAGAGTTTCTGGAGTTATCCATGCCTTATGATTCCGCTCCTTCTTTCCTAATACCTCTGTGCATGTTTCATTCCAAATATTTTTGGCTTGTTGCCAGCATTCTTCCCACTCACCCCATCTTCTAATTGCGCAAAACCTCATACTTATTAGAGACTGTGACCGTGAACTGTTCCTTTGTTTCTTGACTTCTGAGGTATCCTACATTATATTGGTGTCTATGTTCATGGGATGTTATGTATCGCTTAAACTTCAGTTTAATTTTACTTATCAGCAAGAGTGACCCGAATCTACATCTCCCTTTAGGACCCTTACATCTTGTAGAGATGACCTGAATTTCTTGTTTATGCATATGTGGTCAATTTGATTTTCTGTTCTGTGATCTGGTGATACCCAGGTTGCTTTATGTATTCTTTTATGGGGAAAGACACTTCCACCATGACGGTTGATTCGCTGCACAGAAATAGTGAATAGTTCTCCATTTCGTTCATTATTCCTAGTCCGTGTTTCCCATGATCCCCTCTAGCTTCATGTTGCCCGAACCTTTTTTGGCATTGGGTCACCCATCAAATTTTGATGTTCCCATTTCTCTGATTCCCCTATAGTATTTTGAAGTTTTATGAAAATTCCTCTTTACTTTTTCCTCTTTATCATTGGTAGGTGCATAACACTGGGTCACATTCAAGAATACTTTTTTTTGGTGGTTCTGAATGTTGCTGTGATTATCCTAGGACTCACTGCTTCCCATTTTTTTAGTGCATTCTCCGCTTCTTTAGATAGCATTAAAGCCACTCCTTCACTATGGGGCATTTTCTTCCATATGCCTGAGAACAGAATTGTTCTCCTGTGTTTAGACGTTGTTTGCCTGACCATTCCACCTAGTTTACATAATCCCAAGATGCCAATCCCGTGAAATTTCATCTCATTTACAACCTGTGTTGTCTTTCCCATTTGATACATACTTCTAACATTCCAGGTGCCAATTCTGGAGCTTTTCCTAGTGCAAAGGAAGATAATCTGCGTGTAGATCCCCTTTCGGCTTTCTCTGCTTTCATCCTCCTAGAAAAGCTTCATTTCTCTTGGTTGGACAGTTTTTATTTTTTTTTTTATGTGACTTGTTCATGGTTGGTTGGATTTTTTTAAAATTTTTTTTCTGGATAGGGTAGCCAGCCCTACGCCAAACCCACCTTACTCGCCTCTTACGACATGCCTTGTAGGTCGCAGTGCCGCTACTCTTTTTCCCCCCTTTCGCGCCCCGGCAGCACACGGGCGAACTTCAGACGTAGTCATGCGGATAATGTGACATGTCTAAAGGGTTGATCTCCTTTAAAATCAGTGCCCTCACAAATACAGCCGAACCTTACTTCTGCTTCAGAGGTGATTGTAATTTAGATCCGGATTCCCATGTAGTCCAACCCCGGTACCGTGTACATGCCGAGCAATTTTAGTATAAGATGGCCTCGAACTCCTGAATGTCTACGTCCCGGGGTTTACTAGCCGAGTGTTAACAACTTTACTAGTGAAAACCATTGAAAGACATCAAAGCTCAGGTTGTAAATAACGCAATTTATCTCGAAGCTGGAGAAACCGACGTGGCAGGGGAACCCCTTCTCTTTACTTCCAACGCTCCATATCGACCACTTGTTAACCACTGTGCGTGATGTGTATGTGATCTGAGCCTAAGAGCGATTGTACATTGTGCCAGTTATGCGCCTACAAGTAGAGCCAGCACATCCGATTTCAGCTATAAGTAAAAGTAAAGGAACCTTTCATACCTCGTGGATATAGGTCAATACAGTGTTAGGCCTGTATTTTCATTGACCGTCGGCACACGATGGGTGATGTGGTCAGCATCACGCCTGCCGCCTTTACTTTCCCAGAGCATGTCTGGTACCCAGTTGAGGCTGGGTCGACCTGAAGTCTGGAAAAATTCCACGCCATTGCGGAGCTGAACCCAGACCACCAGGATTTCAGCTATGCTTTTTATTTACTAGGGTAGCTTCCCTAGATTCTACATCAGTCGCCTCTTATGACATGCCTTGTAGGTCGCACTGGTACTATTCTTTGCTTCCCTCGCGGGCCCCGGCACCACACGGGCGGCGGGGGCCACTGATAATAAGGACAGTAGGCCTTCATCCAAAAATCAAAAAGCGTTATACAAGGCGCACTAACTACACCTGAATTCATAGCTGGCGAAGATCAAGAAACGTTATACAAGGCACACTAACTACACCTGAATTCATAGCGAGCTGGCGAAGAAGAAGAATGTTGCATTCGGTTAAATGTATAGAACGTCTGATATGTAATTTAATAACACTTTTTTGTTCTACTGTCTTTGTCTTTTTTCTGTTGTCCTCAAACTGCTACCGGGTTGTTGCTCAATGTGATTGTTTAAAAACACATGGTTAATTTAATTGAATATAACATGAAGCCATTAGAAAGCCAATTTATTCATTGTTTCGTTAAAAATCAGAACAATGATATAACAGTAAAAAAATAAAAATTTCAACATAAAGAAAGATGGCGGTTTATTAAAATGTTGGTCTGAGTATCGTCCACTTGAAACAATGTGACTAGAAATGTTCAAATATGTGTATTCGATTACTGGCTTCATTTTGTTTTGTGAGTTGAATTTTGGTTGGAAGCGTCTGGCCAAATGATAGAGTGTGGGCTCCCATTCGGGGGGGAAGGGTTCAATCTCCGGTAAGGCCAATGCGTTTTGTTCTGTCGAGGTATAAGAAAAATCATCATCTGAATAGTTTCCCAGCGACTACACTACCCATACAACCATTAAATTTAACAGGCGCATGTATTCCCTGTCTTTCATCTTCACCTTTCAACTCCCAACGGAGCACAGGCTTCAACAAACTTCTTCCAGCTCTTCCTCTCTCTTGACATCCCTTCCAATTCTTTCAACTCCCAACAGAGCACAGGTCTTCAACAAACTTCTTCCAGCTCTTCCTCTCTTTTGCCATCCCTTCCAATTCTTTCAACTCCCAACGGAGCACAGGTCTTCAACAAACTTCTTCCAGCTCTTCCTTTCTCTTGCCATCCCTTCCAATTCTTTCAACTCCCAACAGAGCACAGGTCTTCAACAAACTTCTTCCAGCTCTTCCTCTCTCTTGCCATCCCTTCCAATTCTTTCCCTGTTTTACCTATCCTTTAATATCAATCCCCTGCTCTCTTCTCCATGCATGTCTAGACCTTCCTCCATTCCTCTTTCCCTGCGGGTTCCAAAACAGTGACTATCTTGTCTACGTTTCGTCCGTAGCTTTTTCTCCACTGGTATCTGTTCAGTTCAGTCTCTGAGTTCCTTGTTCGTAATCTTATCATAACATCCTCCCCTGTGCTACACATCTCTAAAAACTGATATTACAGGTAGTAACAACAGTAGCGACGTATTTCGTCAGGGTCGGAAACGTAGATAGGTAATATTGTGAATAAATGTGAAAATATATAATTTAACTGTGTGTTCTGTATTTGATTGCTTGATTGATAGCACCATCATCAGTGCACTTTGGTGAGTAACCATATGCGATGCGATCTCTTTCTTACACAGGAAGATCTCAGTGGCAGTGCACGAACTCCGTAGCAACGGCGAGGGTCACCGATGTAATTTAGATGGTAAAAATATTTTGTTGAAATTTCATTTTTAATCTTTCTAATCAATTTTTCCGGGCAGCGGCCCAGCCTGATCTTCTCGATTTTGAAAGGACACGGGTTCTTTTAGTGCTCAGCGTAAACACGGGTCTTACGTTTTATCGTGCGTCTCTGAAACGTCTAGAAACTTGATCTCACCTACACTGAGATCAGGAATACCTGGAAAAATATCCATGGAAAAAATATCCCATGGAAAAAATATCCCATGGAAAAAATATCCCATGGAAAAAATATCCCATGGAAAAAATATCCCATGGAAAAAATATCCCATGGAAAAAATATCCCATGGAAAAAATATCCCATGGAAAAAATATCCCATGGAAAAAATATCCCATGGAAAAAATATCCCATGGAAAAAATATCCCATGGAAAAAATATCCCATGGAAAAAATATCCCATGGCTCCAGAGAAAGCGAACCAGGTACCTTTGGAACAAGATGCGAACAGCTAGCCTCTACGCCACAGAAACGCCCTCGTGTATTCCTTATAGTACTCCTAGCTCTTCTTCACTGTACTCAGAGATTCTTCTTCTTCTTCTTCTTCTTCTTTGCGTTCGGTTTCGTATGCTCGTCTAAATCATGAGATGGGTTGCCTCTATGAAGCTGCATGTCAGTTGGAGTTCTTCGAGAGTTCCCCATAGCTTGGTCTGTATGCTTTGTTCATGAGGCCACGTTTCATTTCGTTGGTGTATGTATGATGGACATGACTGCAGGATGTGCTCTGGAGTCTGTGTTTCTGTCTGGCATGCACACTGTGCAGTCTGAGCAGGCTTTATTCTGTGCATGTGGCGGTTGAGCCTGCAGTGACCTGTTCTTAGGCGAAAGATTGTTGTGTGCTGTTTTCTGTTTAGTCTGCTAATGGGATCTTGTGGGTGATTGCTGTGGGTTTGTTGCCTCCATACCTCTTTGTACTTTCTTTTGATATGTGTCTTGATTTCTGGTAGTGATACTGGTGTTTCTGTTGTGTAAGTTTTGTTCCCCCCTTAGCCAGCATGTCTGCTCTCTCATTTCCTGGAATGCCACAGTGGGCTGGTATCCACTGGAGAATAATTTTGTTGTGTTCTGAGAGCTTGTTTAGCTGTAGTGTTAGCTCTCTTTCCATGTTATCTTGTGGTTCCCTTTGTGTGGCCTGCAGGACTGACAAGCAGTCGCAAAGGAAGACAAGTTTGTTGTTTGGATGTTTCTTTGCTGCAGTATTTTGAGGCATCCCCAATTGCCTGTTGTTCGGGTCTAAAATTTGTTGATAGTTCTCC
>JADZMA010000543.1:0-33304 GCA_020796225.1 Arion vulgaris | reverse complement strand
TATAAATAACATGAACTACCATCCAGAACATACTGACATAGCCCAGTTTTAAAACCCAAGTCTTGTACTAGAATAAGACATGGTTTGTTGCCCATTTTACACCTAGTCTACCAAACATAGTTGGGTCGGTACAATCCATCCTTTCATTCACTTCAAATAATGTTTATATCTGCAATGTTGTCTCCTGTATAAATATCACAAACCGCTTATTGTTCACCTGGGGTCTGTGTAGTTATCCTTTCAGTATTGTTTCACTGGGTCCATCTGTGTTGTTATCCTTGCTGTTTTGTTTCACTGGACCAGCCTGTGTAGTTATCCTTGCAGTATTGTTTCACTGGGTCCGTCTGTGTGATTATCCTTCAGTATTGTTTCACATCTGTGTAGTTATCCTTTCAGTATTGTTTCACTGGGTGCATCTGTGTAGTTATCCTTGCAGTATTGTTTCACTGGGTCCGCCTGTGTAGTTATCCTTTCAGTATTTTTTCCCACATCTGTGTAGTTATCCTTTCAGTATTGTTTCACTGGGTGCATCTGTGTAGTTATCCTTGCAGTATTGTTTCACTGGGTCCGCCTGTGTAGTTATCCTTGCAGTATTGTTTCACTGGGTCCGTCTGTGTAGTTATCCTTTCAGTATTGTTTCACTGGACCGCCTTGTAAGTTATCCTTGCAGTTTGTTTCACTGGACCCGTCTGTGTTTGTTATCCTTGCAGTATTGTTTCCCCTAAACTCGCCTGTGTAGTTATGATTTTTCCAAAGCCTAGACCTCCTCAAGCACATTCAAATAGAGTTGCCTACAAATAGTATAACTTGCAAATAGTATGTATCTAAACCGTAAGATTTATAATGCTTGACGCCTGTGACATAGGCAATTTAATTGCAGTTACTAATTATCTTCTTCTTCTTTCGTTCGTTTCTTCGACCAATTTTAATCACTTTTTGTGATATGTTTATCTTTGCCAAGAACGTGTATACGTTGCACATTGGTTTGGTAGGCCCCAAAACGTATAGACTTTCACATTTAGGACATGTGCATCCGATTTCAGCAAACCTCTTTAAGTCGCCTCTTCACGACATGCATGGCAGGTAACAGTGGTTTTTATTCTTTACACCCCAAATTTGGGCCGGTAACCAAAAGGATCTATATTATAAGTATCATCTGTTTGAAAAACCGGTCTCAGTTGATCAATTGAATTCATTCTCAAACTGGACTAGATATTGTATTCTTTGGCAGCTCTATACACTGCATTGTTATAGATTGCTAGAAGATGGCTGAAGAATATTTGCATGGTGAGCTGGCAAAGAACTATGGGATGACCCTGCTTTCCCCTACAAGGACCTATGCAAATGAGTCTTAACCCTTTTCCTCTGCAAATTTTTAACCTCTAAACATATTTATATTGTAATGTATATGGAATTTTAAAATATACTGGCTTTGTGCCATCTTAAAAAATACTGTGAGCCTGTATATCAGATTAGAAGGGTGAAAGATTTAAAAGGTGCTGAGGCAAGGGCCCGGGTGATCATTTTTGTTGGTAGGGCCAGACAGAAATTTTCTGAAAAATCATGATTTCGGTTAGGCTATATTTTAAGGTATAAAATAATAAATACATGTTACACCTTATTTTTGGTGGGCCTGGCCCTTAATGACGACCCACTGGTGCTGGGTATGAATACATCAGACTTGGAGAAGCTTAACAGGAACAGTTCTACAGACCATGGCTGCTTGCTGATATCAAATGTGCCAAGAAATTAAACTTGTATAAAATATCCAACAGTAGTGAATGCTGAAATGACCCAAAACATAATAAAAAGTTGGAATTTCAGAATAAATGTTTAAGAAGAATCCTGCAAATTTTTTTGCCAAATACCATAACAAATGAGGGGCTTTTGAAACGAACAGACTGTGCATCCTTGAGACCATCATTAGAGGCAAGATGGAGGGAGTTTGGACATGTTTCCAGTGGGGGCATTGGCTAGGACAGTTCTCAGATGGACAGCGGATGGGAAGAGAAGGCCTGGATGTCCAAAGGAAACATGGAGAAGAACAGTGAAGAGAGAGTTGAAGGAGTGTTGCCTGACGTGGAAGATGGTTGGTAGAAAGGCAGCAGAACAGCAACAGTGGAAGTCTCTTTGGGAAACCTTATGTGTCAATCAGGACACGAAGTGGATATAGAATAGATAAAAACAATATCCCAAAAAAAGAAAACTAATTATATCTATTGTCATTGTAACTTTCAGTAAAGAATAATTTATTGTTTAAAATGTCATCAATTAAAATCACAATGAAACCATCATACAATTGTGATAACAAAAATGGCTGTCCTTGAATGGAAACAATTAACTTCAATTCTCATTGTGTATGTATATATTTTTGTTTTTATTCTATTTACTTGTCCATCTTCTTTTATCTAATCCTGTAATGCCTTGCAGCGTCAGGATAAGAAGAATTTCTAGAACAGGCTTTTGTATAAGCTCATATGCAGTGTTTTCATTGATTCTGTTTTCTCTGTGGTTCACCTTTTACTTGAAGCTGCTGCTTTATTTTGATTTACTGTGTATTTGGGAAAGCCAACTTGCGAAGGGCAGAACCTTTGAGAAGAGACTTATGTATGAACTGAGACAGAGAAAAGCGAAAACTCAGAAATTGTCACAGTAAAACACTTGCCAATTGGCCGTCTGTAAGAGAAAAAAAAGGCCATATATGAATCATGGTCACATTTTGTTGGGTGTATTATGTCCTTTGTTGCATGTTTAACTTAGCCGTTGTGTTGTTTATATAACTTATGTGTTGGTTTGCACAGTCAGATAAAGCAAATCATTGCATAGATGTTGTAAGCAATTGTTTTATGGGGGGTCTTAATGTAGAGGACATTTAACCTGGTAAAGCTGAATGTATTTAAAGTAATTGATTATTTCTCAATCCCCCCTTTCCCTTACGTATTTTTACTTCTCGACAAACCACAATCTTTGTTACCATGGTTTCTTATGTTGTCATTAATATTGTATGCTCGATAGATAAGACAAATTACCATACAAGCATTTTTGATGATATTTTCAATGAATTTTTTCCTTGACAAATAAAAAAGTATTTTTAAGACAACGAAAATTGTGTTAACGTTTTCATAAATGTCCAAGTTTCACATCAGTCATCATCCGCAAACGGGCAGGTAAGGCAGAGACCAAAAAATTTCACAGTTGTCTGGCCACGCTTACTAACCTGGCCACAGCGCTGGACGAAATATTGCCATGGCGTCATAGGCGGGGGTTTTATTCTCACAGACAACATTGACTGTTACTATTGGGAAACCTATCAGAAAATACATCTTGCAGATGTTAAAACTTATTGTTGGATGCATGTTTGTATTACAAAAGTTTTTCTGATGGTACTATGTTTTCTCTCACATCTATTTTTTTTAATTTTTTATACAGAATACTTAGATTAATTTTAAATATGATAACTATTGTACTTACATCAGCTTATGGTAGTCTCTTTTAGTTTCCATGAATAAGTAAGCTCATGTTTGCACCCCAAATCTTGATTAGACAAAAACTAACATCATTATCAGTAATCCACAATTAGTCAGTACAAATTTACATCCCACAGCGTTAGCACAGAAACTAAACAGATTACATAAATATATTTATCTACTACTAAATTTTTTGCTATTTTCCCTTTTTTTTGTAAAGAAGAGTTTGCTGAACATTGCATTGATCTTCCTTTTTTTTCCCTTAATTGTTGGGGAAAATTTGAAATTTGGAAACCCGGACAAAAAGTTTTTTTTTTTTTGAGCTCAAAACATGCAGTACTGTCTAATGAAATTTTATGTAGCTGGATTACAATTTTTTGACAATCTCCTTCTGGTTTTTGACAAAACTTTCTTCATAGTCAGATGATATCGGTTTTTGAAAAATATTTTGATATAAAACAGAGAACATGAGGGTCTTTGATGGGACTTATCCACCCCATCTTTAAATATTTAGTTAAATAAACACCATTTTTATTACATTTGTAAGGGGATCAATATCACATCCCAAATTTTATTACATTATGTCAAGGAGATCAATGTCTCTACCAAAATTTCATTATGTAAGAGACAATAGCTACATACAACTTTTATTATATTATGCGAAGGGGATCAATATCCCAAAACCCCCTTTTATTACATTATTCGAAGGGGACTAGTCCCAAAAACCAAATTTTATTACATTATGCGAAGGGGATCAATATTAATACCAACATTTTATTATGTAAGAAGATCAATAGTCTAACCACTTTTATTACATTTTCGAAGGGGATCTATCTACATACCAACTTTTTTTTTTATTATGTCGAAGGAATTGTCTACATACCCAAATTTTTACATTATTGGGAAAGGAGATCAATAGTCTAAAACCAACTTTTATTAAATTATGTGGAGTCAAAATTTCATACCAACTTTTTTTAATTAGAAAGAAATCAATAGTCTAAAAGGGCTTTGATACATTATATCGAAAAAATCAAGTCACATGACAACTTTTGATACTTATTTTAAGAATCAATAGTCTACATGCCCTTTTGTTACATTATGGAAGGGATTAAGTCTATGTGACAACTTTTTATACATTATTCCGAAGAATCACTAGTGATCAGGTAACAAGGGGAAAAAAAAATGATGTCCCAAACTTTTTTCCCCCACACAATTGTTTAAAAACTAAACAGTTTAAAAAAATATTTTTCTACTGAAATTTTTCTTCTTTCCTTTTTTTTGAAAAAGCGCTTGCTGAACATTGCATTGAAAATTCCTGATTTTATATCATTGTTGAGAAAAAGTTTGGAAACCGAAAAAAAATACTTTTTGACTCCTTTAAAATAAGTACTGTCTTTAAGAAATTTCCCCTGTAACTGGTAGTTACAATTTGTATGACAGTCTCTTTTGGTTTGTGGGCTAAACATCTCCATATCCCGATGATATGAGGACAGATCAGGTTCAATTTAATATGTCTAAATCAAACACTGATGTTATCCATTTTCTATTATCTTTAGTTCTGACCAGTCAACTGCTCGCTGGGGTTTGGGTTTTTCTCCACAAAACTAATGCTTGTTGTGGATGATAAACAATTCTTCAACCCGATTATCATTTCCATTGTCATGAATAGTAAAGTTGGTGCTCTTCTAAATCTTTTCATGATTTGCATGGACAAGAGGTTTTCAACATGAAACCATCTCTCAATTTTCACTATTTGACAGCCAGTTAAAGGAAATTTTCTATGGAAACTTTCTTTAGGTGCATAAAAGACATGTTTTATCTATTTTTCTGAGTCCATGCTGGTCTTTCAATAATTTTACAATAAAAATGTTCCTTGTCTCATTTCGGTACACAACACTTTTCGCGTTATTTTGTTTTTATGTTTATTAAAGAAGGAATTTTTAAAATTTTACATATAATTATAATCTTTTGATCTACATTTTTAACATTCTTTTACTGGCATGTTATTTTATTTTATGTTTACAAAACTGACAACAGTTAGGTTTACTGAAGGGTACTTTTAAATTAACTTATATTATACATAATAATTACAATCGTAATTTGATCTACATTTTGGTACACAGCCACTAGGCATCGTTATTTTGTTGTTATTTTATAAAAAGTCTGTTTTAGTTCGTATGTTTACTAAAAATGTCCATATGTTTACTAAACACGTTTGAATAATCCGCCTCACCCTCCATCTTGAATAATATAGCGCTTAGGCCAGTAGTTACGTTGGCCACGGTTTGATCTTGCCCCTTTCTCTACAACGTACATATCACTATGCTTGTCTTTGCGTTCTGGTTCAAAGTTCTCCATGCCCTTAATTTGTTTTCCCCAAACTGTTTCATTAAAATCGAAGGAACTTTTTCCATTCTTCAGATCAAAATCTGCACTTTTTCAATTCAACCCTTTGCCCAATCTCGTATGTTAAAAAAAGGGACTGCAACAGTGCCAATGTCTGTGTTTCATTTGTATCCACAAAAATGGAATAGTAGATAATTTATCTCGAGTGCATTGATATTTTCTGTATATTATCTTCCCCAAACATTTTTCATATCTTTTAAAAATAAAAAAAAGTCGGGAACTCTTTTTTTATACTCTGGTAGGCCATAGTGGGTGGCTAATGGGGTTTTCCCGCCCCGTTTTTTTCGTTGATCGTAAAAAATGGGTGATGTGATCAAGATCCACCGCAACATCATATCTTTTTTTGATAATCATTTAGCCACTGATGGGGAAATTTTTCAGGATTTTTAAAATTTTTTAAACTTTTAGTCGCCCCCGGGAATGGCCGTTTTGGAAGTTTTTTTTTGCTTGCACAAGTCTTCCATGTCTGCTTTTCAAACCTGTTGATATCTTTAAAATTGATGCATTATTGGGAAGCCATATAGTCCCCGGGGCCAAAAAAGGGAAGCAAAAATGTACCCCCCTTGACCTATAAAGGCTTTTAAGGGGGTAATGTAGGACCTGGGAAGCAAACCCTAGTAAAAAAAAAGCACCCAAAAATCTGTGTACGGCCTTTTTGGGCAAAAACTGGCGGCTCAGATCACATACAAATCACACAAGTGGTTAACAAGTTGTCAATATGGGCGTTGAAGAAAAAGGTCTGGAAGCATTTTTTTGGTTTTTTCCTTTTATCCTCCCCCCGGCCCCAAAGAACTTCTCTGTCTTTTGTTTATCCTCTCCCTGTAAGCAGAACTTCTACATTCTGCGTTTGATCCTCTCCACAGTGACCAGCAGAATTTCAACATGTCTTGGTTTTTGATCCTCTCCCTGTGACCAGCAAAACTTCATACATGTCTTACGTTTGATCCTCTCTTTGTGACCAGGAACTTCATACATGTCTGTACGTTTGATCCTCTCCTCTGTGACCAGCAGAACTTCAATGTCTGTGGTTTGACCCCCTCCTCTGTGACCAGCAGAACTTCATACATGTCTGTAGGTTTGATCCCCTCCTCTTGACCAGCAGAACCATACATGTCTGTACGTTTGATCCCCCCCCACTGTGAAGGAACTTGCCCATGTCTGTTTCAGCACATGTTCTTGAGGGGTGCTTTTGGTATTTATTGTATTAAAAACGTATAATTGCACTTCGGACTGTCTTTTTTACCAAGTAACTCTGGTAGGAGATCGCGCAAAATGACTTCAGCTTTTATGTCTCGGCAAAACGTGATATAAACAAAATCGTACTGTAAAAAATCAATATATATGCTACAGATCCCCGGTGCTATCCATTCTTTTAAAGTTGGGAGCTGGACGCTCAATGCAGAACTGGGAAAATATGGCTTTGAATATAAGTTTTACAGACGGAACTACGTATTAGATACATAAAGCATGAGACGAATGTATGTAAGAGACCAAATAAACAACCTTGCGGTCGACAAATACCACTTTGACAATCGTGAAACGGCGTAAACTTGTGGTTGGGGATGGATGAGACATAGCTCACTCTCTAAGACTATCCTATAGGAACAGTTGGTGGAAAAAAGAAAGGAGGGGAGAAAATCATGGTTGAAACATCAAAAGCTGGTGGGGCAGGTTTTCTCCCACTCCCGGGGGTTGAAGACAGAGACTCATTGTGTGCTTTCTGTACTGATGTCTCCACAGTGACACCCCCACGACCCCAACGGTTATGGGCTTTATTTTTATTTTCCCAGTTTCAGCAAATGGGGAAACAAATTTTATTGAAAATTGAATAACAAAACAGGCGGTAATCAAATTTTAAACACGGGAAAAAGCCCCAAAATCAAACTGATGATAGTCGAAGTTGGGGGTGAAATCTAGAAATCAAGTACCTACAACAAATCACACGATGATGTCGTTTCTACAAAGAATGTTTGGTAACTATATGATGTCCTTCTGTTTTACAGCATATTTGTTTTTCATTTTAAAAGTGTAATATTTACATAGATCATTGATAATATTTGCAACTACATGGCAGAAACTCCCTCAGGTAAAATGTCCTTTTCAAAGGGGCATGGCCGCGTGTTGTGTTCGTTACCTACGGGTCTTGTGGGATCAAAAATGGCGAACTGAGGACTGTTTTGGGGTTTATGTTGAAATGAACTGATAAAAGTGTAATACTCATAACGAATAATTGTTTTTTTAAAAATCAATTTTTCACTTTTTTTGGCGCTTCCTTGAGACTGAATCAAAAAGGATAGAAGGGCCCATCAAACAAAACTCGTAAGTACACTACAGAGGGGCCGCAGAAAATTTTCTGGGGGGGAAAATATTTTTTAATGTTTTAATGTAGTTTTAATTTTCTGTACTATTTGTATGGGGGAACGAACGGACAGGAAAACGTAGTAATGAAGGGCATACTGTAGAAAAAATTTTTTTTAACACAAATATGTATATAACAAAATATTTAAAATTTAAAAAAAAAATTATTCTTTTAAAAAAGAACTGGTTCTCTGTTATCCTCCCAAAAATATCTACAATTTTTTCCATAAAACTTTTTTTTTTTGCAGTTCACTTTGTCTCTTTTGCTTTAAAATACAATCAGCAGACGTTCATCTGACATTGTAGATCTAAGCCCTTTTTACACGAAAGTGCTGAACGATCGCTCCACCGTACTTTTGCTGGGAATGTTAGCAAAATAGTAAGGGATACCCGACACTCGGTAAAACTTTTAAAATAACTCATAAATCGGGTACTTTTGTTTTCGCGTTTTCCAAAAAACAAACCAACTCAAAGGGTTCAGTTTAAAATTATCAATGTGGTATACCGTTAATAGTAGACTTTTTCCTTAAAAACCGTTTACTACGTGAGGTAACGTGTAAAAGGGTGTCGGATATCCCCCACGTGGGGGCGTAGAAACTCATCGGCAAAAAAATTGAGTAAACGGGGAAATACCAACAAAGACTATCTAACATTGGGGATATCTTCCTATATAAAAAATTGTCATTGGTCTTTTTGCGCCCCGAAGGTTTTTATAACTTTGAAAGAGTGTTTCTCTTTGTCAAAAAATAGTTCAACAAAAAGGCGGGGAAAATCTTTCCAAAAACACCAACAGAAAAGCTTTGGCGTTGTTGTCATATGGTGCTGACGACATATTTAAAGATGAAGATAGCGGAGATGATGATATATTCTCATTAAGTGAATCTTTCACTCAGATTCTGAAAATTCTGTACAGGTGAGAGACACTGATGACGAAAATAGTGATACTGACGAGAATGTGATTTACGTCCAAGCAAGCGTTCTAGAACTGACCCTGTCGCAAGTACTAGTACTGAGCAAATATCAAGTACTACTAGTACATAGAGCAGTACAAACACACATTTTTATTATCAAAACATACATATTTTATTTCAAAATACGATATTTCAAACAAATATTCCAAAAATAACAGAGTTATTACATTTTCAAATAAGTTGGTAGAAATGCAGAAAAATGCTTAGGATGCTCTGTGCGGTTCGACCTATAACCTTTGGTAAACAAGGGGTTTAAACTGTTGACGATTCAGTTTGCACAATTTCGAAGGATGTAGCAACGCTAATTTAAATTGTGCACTGTTGGTTCTACAAAATCGACTCTCCATTGAGTTAATTAGAGAATCTAAGTATGGAATGTTTGTCTGAAGTACTCTTCAACACTTATGGTTCCTGGATTACTTCGATGCTTTTGTCTTCCACAATGTCTTGGGATAATCAGTTCAATATCCACTTTCTGTGAGAGTTGTACTGTTTTCTCAAAAATATCCCTGAAATAGTTATCGGAATCACCTCGGTGAAGTTTTACTACACTGAGCAGGTTTTGAACTTGCAGTTGGACTTCTGGAAGATCAACTTGAACAGCTTGAAGAGCCTGAGTAACTGGTTCCAGTATGGCAGAGTACTGCGAAATAATATTGAAACAAAATAAAAACGTGCGGGATTTTTGATGAACAATATAACTGATGTGCAGCCTGTCGTGTATTTCCACTTGCTTTGCAATGAAAATTCTTCCAGTTGAAAAATAAATATCTTCAAATTTACTGAAAAAATCGAATACTTTTATACTTGCTTGTCCATCTTGTCTCCACTTACTTACTTACTTAATCCCGTCATGCCTAGTGACACATGGGGCTTCAGAAAGGACTTTCCATGCTCTCCTGTCCGTGCAACCTTCAGCGCAGAGCCCCACGTCAGAGATGCGGTGTCCAGTTCCTCTTCCATCATCCCCTTTCCATGTTGTCCGTGGTCTGCCTTTCTTTCTTTTCCCTCGGGTGTCCAAGTAGGGCTATCCTTGCAGGCATTTCTTGTCTCATTCTCATAACATGTCCGAGCCATTTCCATCTTCTCTTTTTGAGTATGTCATTCATTGCCTCTTTTCTTGTGTCTTTGGGGAAATTGTTATTGGGTATTTTAACTGGCCAAAAGATTCCCAAGATTCTGCGAAGACAAGAGTGGTGGGAAACTGACAGCCTGCTAGTATCTCCTTTGGTCATCCTCCAACACCCGATCCGTAGAGCAAAACTGGCAAAACAATGCTTTTATAGAGTTTATGTCTCACACAGAAGAGGAATATTTGGGACAGAGGACCTCCTTTTTGGGCTTTCACGAAAAAATGTAATAATTGCTTTGATAGTACAAAAAGTATTTCGTATCACTGCAACATTATTAAGATCATTTACTACGAGATTCAGTCTATGCGAGGCACAGTGAACAAAGGCAGCCTTGGGCTAAATACTTCGAATTTTTGCCTGAACACCATTTTCTTTTCCGGCCATTATCGAGCACCCATCATAACCTTGACCCAGCAGATTATTAAGGAGAAGACCAAATGTTTTGCAATGTTGAATAATACAATCAGATATCGTGGCGGCTTCCATACCTTTCAGCGGAGAAAATCCAAGGAACCCCTCACGAATCATAGCCTTCTCACTAGACGTATCTACAAACCGGACTCCCAGTGATAACTGTTCTGTTCCTAAGATATCTGCTGTTTCATCGGCTATGATCGAGAATCCAACAGCATTGTTAGCAGCTTTTACAATGTCTTCTCGCAGAGCTTGTTCAGACAAATTGATCAAATCATTCTGCGTTCGGTGTGATGTGTAACGTGCATTTCCTGCAGCTGTATCAAAATGGTTTTTAAAAAATACTGTCTCCTCCCTCAATTCGATACGCATAAAGTTGTTCGACATTTCCTTTGGTGCTATCTTTCCCACGAATTACCAAATCATTTGTTCCGCAAAATAAGATTGCTGAAATAATAGGATACAGTTTCTTTCTGTTTTCTTCAATAGTTCGTTTTACAGAATTATCTATCTGACAAATAATATCCTTATTTGGATCTCTAATGGTTGACGCAAACTGTACACACCATCATCACATCAAACAGCTGGACGAGACTTATTAATGCAGTTGTGATGGATTTTAATAAAAGTGTACAGAATGCTGTGGTACCCGAGGATTGGCTTCATAGTTATTTACGACCGCTCCACAAACATGGGAAGGATCCTAAACTGCTCAGCAGCTACCGCATACTCACCTTGCAAAATGTATATGGCAAATTACTAGAGAAGATAGTGGCCAGAAAGGTAATGTGTCACTTGGAGAATGACCACATTCTCCCTGACACTTTGGGTAGCTACCTGCCAATGAAAGGGACATGGGACAATGCTGGCACGTTTGCATATGATGTTTATGAAGGCTCCAATCCAAGCAAGAGACTGTTGCTGTGACGATCGACTTGGAGGATGCTTATAACAAGGTGAATTTTTCAATAATGGTGCGCTCTTTGATTAAATGTAAAGTTAATCCTTGGTGGTAAACTGGATAGCTGCTTTTTAATGGAGAGAACTGTTGCACTCGTTTAGAACATGGACATCGGATCCTGCAGTATGTGCCGGATTACCCAGGTTCTCCTCTATCACCCGTGTTGTTTAATATTTACACAGCAAATGTAGCTAAAATTCAGCCAACCGGATTGGGTCGACATTGACATTTGCAGATGATATCTTAATATATAGGGCTGGGTCAGATAGACGAGAGATGGTTGACGACATTCAGAAACATTGCATACCATCTCGGGTTGGTGTGAGAGTCTCGCTTTCAGGTCAATCCTGAAAAGCGTGTATGTTGTGGTGCTCGTTGAATAATCACATCGTCAAGGCTGACCTACCCTGTGTAATCTTTGATGAACATACCATCGAGCGCAGAGACAGGCTGCGCTATCTTGGAATAACCTTTGATCGTAGTCTATCTTCCAAACACCATATTGAACAGACGATACAACGGTGCAAGCGTGGTCTTGCAGCTCTCAAAGTTATGGTGGCCGCACACCTTGAGCAGAGACTACTTGCCCTTTTGTTCGATCGACTGGTACTGTCGTGGTAGATTACGGACTCGGAATTCTTACGATATCAAGATCACAATGTGAACGACTCGAACGGGTTCAGAATGAAGGTATGCGTATAGTTCTGGGCTGCACTAGAGATACCCCCATTGTGAAGATGAGATATATAGTTGGCCTTCTGTCACTACGCTCCCGTCATGCAATCGCCCAAACCAAGGCATATATGCGGGTTACTTCGGATAAGAGACATCCACTTCACAAGAACACTAATGATGTTAAGGGCACGAGAATCAAGCGTGGCATGTCGTGGATGGCCCAGGCTGAGAGAACAATTGGCCAGGTGACTCGGTTGACTCTACCAAAAGGGGAAGAATGGATCCCAACAGATGGTAGCATGATGAACTATCTCAACGTTATCATTACTCTTGGAAGAGAATGTAGAGATTGGGGCAACATGAAAGCTGATCTCGCAGTTAAGCAGCTGATAGAAGATAATGCAAGGGATGATGATGTTGTTGTATATACCGATGGGTCGGTTCAATGTGGTGAGAAATCCGGCTGGGGTTTCTTGGCTAATGCGCATGGTAGGGTTGTTGCAGAGCGAAGTGGGGCATACGGGACAACTACTTCTAGTATGAGGATGGAGGTTGAGACCGTTACTGCTGCCCTCCATTAGATTTCTGGGACTTCATTTACTGGGGCAGTTGTTGTATCGGGACTTCCAGTCGATGTTTCAAAGAACTAGAAGGGCAGGTTTCGGTATGAGTGGATGTCATCTATAGAAGTTTCTAACTTCCAGCGGCTTACGGGATATACTGTCCGGGGCATGCGGGTGTTTACAGTATGAGAGAGGGACAGGCTTGCATCAACAGCATCGATTGTGGGAGTGAAGATGGATAAGGGGATATTCTTCGGTCTCTTCGTCCCTTCTGTTGATGAGGACACTAATATCGATGTTGAATCGACGCCGATTTAAGCAGTTTGAGTTCCCCTTTTTTCAAGTCGAACTGGATGCCTGAGGGGCAGAGTGAGGTGTGTTTAATCAGCGAGCCACAGGAACCATCAGTATGCATACTCTTCGATATCTTTTGGGGGGAGACTGAGCACCTATGGGTCTGCCCGGAGTGCAATGACGTCAGTTTAGTAACCAATAACCAATCGGTAAGTACAGTCAATATATTTGTTTGTTTTACCATTTCATAAGTGAACTTTTTCAGTCACAGTTGAGACAAACGCTCTTATCGATCGCTATTTACTTCATTTATCTTTCCCCTAGTAAATTTTTGTTTCTGATATATTTTTTAGACTCTTGTAATATAGAAGAGGATGTTGTCTATCTGTTTTCTAACTTTGTTAATATAATAAATCTTGAAAATATTGTTTTCCCTGTCCCCACGAAAGACGTGTTCATGTTCTATATTGAATGTTACTTAGCCACCTTCCAATTACTACAATTTACTTTCTGATTTGTTTTATGATTGTCTGAGATTGTCAAATGAAGAAGCTGTGTTCCGTAAAATTTGTTCAAGTACACTGAAATAGTTAGTTAGTTAGTTTTGCCCTTTCGTGCCAAAGGCGGCACATGGGGCAGAGGTTTAGATCTCTATGATGCGGTTCGTTGCTAGATTTGGGAGATCTTGTATGGTTTTACATCCTAATAGTTTACTTTCTTAATATTTTACACTGAAATAGTTGTTAGTTATGCTGAGCGACATGACAGTCTTTCTGGTGAAATTAAATTTTCAGTCTAGATCAGGCCTGGTCAGATCTATCACATTTGTGGGAGGAAGGGTGGAAGAGAAAGCTTTATTAGAGGCGTTTAATCGGGTATTACAAAATTGAAAACCTTACTAATTATAATTGGGGTATTATCATTGTAAAATTGTTCATTGTTTTTAAACACAAGCAAACTACATGCACATTTTAAAAAAATCAATCTGTTTTATGCTCCAGTAACATATTTTTTGGTACAGTCCCACTACATTATATTATTGTTTGCAGTGGCGGCTCGTGATCATTTTTGTTTGTAGGCCAGAAAATTTTTTAAAAAATCATGGTTTTGGGTTGTTATTTTTTAATTGGCCAACACTATGTTACAGTGCAAACATGGCCAATAACAGCAGCTAATGAGCGGAAAATCATAATGATAGAGATGAGGTGCCTTAGAAGAGCTAAGGTGTGACAAAAGAGACAAAATTAGAAATGAAGAAATTAGAACGAAAAATGGATGGAAACCAGTCATGCAATTCATAAAAGAACAACAGATTACATGGTTTGGACACCTGACCAGAATGCCCTGGTATCGCCTAGCACAGAGAGCCACAAAAAAAGTCTGAGTACAAAGCAAGAGGAAGACCACGCAAAAATGGAGCGACGGATTCAAACAACCTTAGAACATGAATATCAGCTTTCAAAGTGCCGTAAAAAAAGCACACAAAGCACACACCAGATCATATGTTTTCACCCCAACACTTCATAAAGTAAATGGGGGGAAGAGAAAAAGCACACACACGATCACTATGTTCCCCCTCCAACACTTCTATAAAGAAGTAAATGGTGAAAGAAAAAGAAGAAGATATTTTAATTTATAAAATAAAAATACACATTATACATTATTTTTGTGGGGCCCAGCCGCCCTCGGCCCAAAGACGAGCCACCACTGGCTGTTTGGCAGAAACGTTTTCTTTTAAAAGTTAAACCAGGATATGACTTGCTTGAAAATAGTTCTCGTCCAATGAAGCATTACATAAAAACCACACACACACACAATATTATTGATTGATTGGAGTAGGGTTGAGTGTTTATAGTTTAGAGATTGAAGATTACTACAGTCTCTGTTGGAGTAGTCTGGGAAATATTTTATTACTGTAAGATTACTGTTATGCAGAGAGAAATGTTTAATATTCTACTAAGATCCTGATCATAGAGTGACATATTTGATGTTCTACCGTAACCAATAAAATGAACATAGAGTGACAAGTTTGATAGTCTACCATGATCAATAAAATGAACATAGAGTGACAAGTTTGATAGTCTACCATGATCAATAAAATGAACATAGACAAGTTTGATAGTCTACCATGATCAATAAAATGAACATAGACAAGTTTGATAGTCTACCATGATCAATAAAATGAACATAGACAAGTTTGATAGTCTTACCATGATCAATAAAATGAACATAGAGTGACAAGTTTGATAGTCTACCATGATCAATAAAATGAACATAGAGTGACAAGTTTGATAGTCTACCATGATCAATAAAATGAACATAGAGTGACAAGTTTGATAGTCTACCATGATCAATAAAATGAACATAGATAGACAAGTTTGATAGTCTACTATGATCAAAAATGAACATAGAGTGACAAGTTTGATAGTCTACCATGATCAATAAAATGAACATAGAGTGACAAGTTTGATAGTCTACCATGATCAATAAAATGAACATAGAGTGACAAGTTTGATAGTCTACCATGATCAATAAAATGAACATAGACAAGTTTGATAGTCACCATGATCAATAAATGAACATAGACAAGTTTGATAGTCTACCATGATCAATAAAATGAACATAGACAAGTTTGATAGTCTTACCATGATCAATAAAATGAACATAGAGTGACAAGTTTGATAGTCTACCATGATCAATAAAATGAACATAGATAGACAAGTTTGATAGTCTACCATGATCTATAAAATGAACATAGAGTGACAAGACTACTAGGACACATTGCACAATACATACACATGTGTGGTGCCAGCCCATAAGGGAAGCAAAGAATAGTAACACTGTGACCTACAAGGCATGTTGTAAGAGGAGACTGAGGTAGGCCTAGGAAGCTACCCTAGTAAACAAAAAGCGTTGCAGAAATCGGATGTGCTGGCTTACTTGTTGGCGCATAACTGGTACATCGTAGAATCACCTTAGGCTCAGATCACATACAAATCACAAAGAGTTCTTTAAAAAGTGGTCGATATGGAGCATTCGAAGAAGAAGCTCAGTACATGACCTCACCATATTCCACCTTGATCCATACATGGCCTCACCACATTCCACATTGTTCGATACATGACCACCCCATTCCACATTGTTCGATACATGACCTCACCACATTCCACATTGTTCGATACATGACCTCACCACATTCCACATTGTTCGATACATGACCTCACCACATTCCACATTGCTCAATACATGACCTCACCACATTCCACATTGCTCAATACATGACCTCACCACATTCCACAAATACATGACTTCCACATTCCATTGCTCAACATGACCTCACCACATTCCACATTGCTCAATACATGACCTCACCACATTCCACATTTGTTGATACATGACCTCACCACATTCCATATTGATTGATACATGACCTAAGTTATACCTTGTTTCCAGTTAAACAACATTGTTTCCAGTTAAACATTGTTTCCAGTTAAACATTGTTTCCAGTTAAACAACATTGTTTTCAGTTAAAGACAAAAAAGGGAGACAAATCAATAAGTGATGAATAATAAATATATATTGAAAATAAATATAATTGTAAATGTATATATTTTTGAAATATTCCAGGACTGTTTTCATCCAAGGTTTTGTTTTCTCAGCAAAGTAGGCAATCTGAACTACTATTTGGAGTATCCTGTTGTGAGTACATAAGATAAGACAACACAGCAACTATGGCAGACTTCAAACATTTGTAAACAATTTATGTTATTATATGTCCCAAAAAAATATCATCAGTGAGAAACAACATAAAATAATAAACAAGCATAATTTGTAGTCTCATACAGCTTTGTTATTTCTGATAATTTATTGTTCTTCATTTATTTGTAAAATTTAAGTAATTCATGTTCAGTATTAGTGAAACCTGAATACTGAGCAGACACCCGTTGATGAAGATTTGCAGTTTATTCATTATTGTTTTAGTCATTTTTCATGTTTCAGACCCATACAGGAAAACTGCTTTAATTCTTTCCACGCAGTAGAAACAGTTAATTAAAGGGGAGGTAAAAAAGGATCCCACTCTACTCAACAATAAATAAATATACATATATATATATATATTATTATATGCTAAATTGAAGAAAACTGGACAACCTAATAGAATAACAAGGTTAAAAAGTAGTAGAAGTCTTCTTCTTCTTTGCTTTCGTTCCTTACAACCAATTTTAATCACTCTTTGTATATATAAACTCTTTGTAAATATGTTTGATCTTTGCCAAGAATGTGTATAGTACACATTGGTTTGTAGGCCCCTAAAAAGCATAGATTCTACATGTTTAGGACACATGCATTTTGATTACAGCCAAACCTCCTTAGCCGCCTCTAACGACATGCTGGCAGGTAACAGTTGTTCTATTCTTTACACCCCAAATTTGGGCCCGGTAACCACTCGGGCGAGCAGTAGAAGTAAAATAGTAGAAGTAAAACTAGAAAGACTTTTTATAAAGGGGAAACAACTCTATGGCGCAGTGTGCTGCTAATGGCATTCAACGGACTTCGCTGCAGGCAAGTGTGGGAAAAGCGTGGAAAGAGTTAACACTGGAGTTAAATATTCTAATTTTGGTTCCAAGTTAAATTTCTTTAGACTTCCACAAACTTTAAGTATGCTATAGAAGGCAATTGAAGAATGTTGCACATGGGGATATCAAATCTCGATATCATGACTGCAGTAAAACTATGATTAAATGGAAAACATGTAATAATAGTGTGAGTTTACAAAATACAAAACTGTATTGTCATTGTTTTTGTATTTTGTAAAACTACAGTACTTTGTTATTACCTGTTTCGCCATGGGGATATCAAATGACAAAATTATTACAGAAATCACAATTTTAAGATGACAACTATGATTTCAGGCAGATTTCCTGCAATACAACTGTAGCTGTTGTTCTATGCTCTTATAGAAAGAGCATAGGTGTAGTCTTGCATAGGCACAAATTAGGCACCACACCAGTACTTTTTAAATGAAACCAAGGTGCACCCTATGTCACAAAATGACAGTAAATATTCATTTATAAACTTTCTTTTATTTAACATGAATTTTTTACATGTCTATCTAAAGAGAACCGACGTAGAACAAAGACTCCTGGTTGTATAATAATAAGATAATCATTAATCAGTGTTATTTTATTAACTGTGTAATCTAGTTATATGTTAACTGTGTGTACCCAGTTATATGTTAACTGTGTATCTAGTTATATGTTAACTGTGTGTATCTAGTTATATGTTAACTGTGTGTATCTAGTTATATGTTAACTGTGTGTATCTAGTTATATGTTAACTGTGTGTATCTAGTTATATGTTAACGGTGTGTATCTAGTTATATGTGGCAACATTGACCTGGGCCCCAAATGTCGATCGTCAATGTGGAGATTCTTGCACTCTTGGATCAGCACTCCCATCCAGTGATATCATTATCGGAGATTCTTGCACCCCTTGACTGAGAATAGCACTCCATCCAGGTGATATCATTATCGGAGATTCTTGCACTCTTGGATCAGCACTCCCATCCAGGTGATATCATTATCGGAGATTCTTGCACTCTTGGATCAGCACTCCCATCCAGGTGATATCATTATTTTACATCAATGACTCTGTCAAACATGGTAAATAAGTTTTGTCCATTAATTCGTGAGCACGTTTGAAATTGATTTTCTCGAAAAATACCTGTTGGATCTCAGTGATTTTTGCATGCAGCCTTAGAATATCCATGACGCTAAAATAAAGCTAACCAGTAGTTCATAGATGCTACGGATTTTGCACATCGGCGAATTCCTTTGATCTTTTATGACAATTGAAAAATACGGGGACTAAAATTTTTTAGATTTTACAGTAATCCCTAGAATTTGTCCATGTCAATTTTATTCATAGGTGTATCTCCATATTAACTTGATAGGTCAAGAAATTAATTGTGTTGCCCTTTATGTCAATCGTGAACTTGGATACAATATGCAACAGTTACCCTCCTTCGGTCACCATTAGACCCCAGGGTGTCTTAACTTCACCACAAATTGTATGATGGTGGACGCATTTGGATATGGAAATGTATACGTTGCTATTTCTCAGTCTGTAATCAAAATATGATTTGTATCATCCGAATTTTTTTTTTTTTCCCGATCCAGAAGCACGTGAGCTTTTCAACTCTAGGCTTGCCATGGACATCGTAACCCTTTGGGTTGGGTGCCAGAACACCTAAATCGGGGGGAATCTGTTTTTTTCGCTACCCCGCGGAATTAAACCCCGCACAAAAGGGGGGATAGTCCCCCGTAGTCCAACGCGCTACGAACACGCGGGGCAGACGGGCATCACCCGAATCTGACGATTCCATGAGGTTGATAATTGTTATGGCGGGAAATTGTAATCCACCCGGTGCCAGTATGTCTTCCCTCAGCAATTTTTAAAACCTTCTTCCAGAACTGCATGTCTATCATTGAGAGGGACTCACGTGTCAGAACTCAACATCACACATTTTAAACGTCCTGTTCTGTTCGGCAACTTGCCCTTTTACTTTAGCCCGACAAGCTCTATCGGATTGAGGTGAGCATGATATGGAGGTAGTCGCAAAGACGTGTGGCCGTATTCCGCAATGATTTTGTCAATATGAAACACCTTGTCTTATTTGTCATCCTCACCAGGTGCAACAACTCGGGTTTTAAATATGTATCATCGAAGCTGACATTTTCCTTAAAAAGGGCCCAAATCCTAATTTGATCTTTTTATTTGATGCAGTTGGTACTTTGTCTTCCGCTGATACTGGTTGTGATAGGATGCATTATCCATTACCGATGATGGTCTGTTTAGAATTGGGAAATAGATCTTTCTCCATCCAGTGCCTGAAAAAATGTCCATTCATTTCTGTGTGGTAGTCCCTACCGTCGGTACTTTTGATTGGAAAATAAGTCCAGCGTCATGGACAAGACCTCCTTCACTGCTTCCTGCATGTGTTAGTATAATACGCTGGCCTTTGCTGCTTGTATTTTTTTTCTGTTCACCGTCTACTGATTGCCATTCTTTAGCATTGGTGTGGGGAGCATTGACCGGATTCGTCCAAATACAATTTTCATAGCCCTTGCCTCCCCGCTCACGGATCTGCCTTTCAGGTATTTACTTCGCCAGCAATTAAAGTGGTTTTCAAATAATATTCCTGCCGCCTATAGTTTTTCTGAAGGTGAAGCCGGCGGCTCTTACAATTTTCCATAGAGTACTTTTAGAAATGTCTATGCTGCAATCTGATTGCAGTTTTAATTTCAGTTTCCTGAGAGTAACAAGTTGATTTGTCGCAAACATTTTCAAGAGCTCCCGTCTTATGACATCTATGTCAAAGTCGTCAATTGTTCTTTTCCTTCCTTGCTTGACATTAGTGCACTTTGTGTCCTGTTTAATCCATCGGGAAAAGGATTCTCTATTCAGACCAAGCGCCAGTTGCGTTCGTTTCAGGGTTATGAATATCGCAATATAGATGACCTCTCTTAGATTCCCTACGGAAATGTTGGTATAGTAAAACTGTAACCTTCTGCATTGTTATAAATGTGCACTTCAGACTCATTATGAATGTGATATCAATGTCAGTTTGATAAGCCAACAAATATGATACAATAGCTTCATACAAATAGCGAGATACACCTATAACTATACAACGGTATCCCAATTATATCCCAACGGTATCCGTCTGTGTATCATAGATACATTGATGATTGTATTGGCATTACCGATATGCCTGAAGCCGATTTGTCACGCTTCATTAATTTCATTAATGTCTTCAATCCGGCTATTCGGCTTACATCTCACATCTCTACCTCTTGTGTCAACTTTCTTGACATCACTATCACTATCAGAAATTTCTCGCCAGGAGGCTCTCTCTAACCAGCATAGAACTTCCAATTCTGACAGGGTGAACTTGTCTTAACTTTCCACCCTCATAGTTCCCTTGTGAAGAAAGTCTTTTTCCGTCATCTCTCCATTCTTCAGTCTGATCCTGAGACACGTTCAATCTTCCAACACTATCCTTGGTGGCGTACAGACGGGACAGAAGCCTTAAGGATATGTTGGTTCACAGTCGCCTCAAGCCTAATATCCATAGTCATTTTGGCACCATCCAGGTGGCTGTCGGCGCTGCAACACTTGTACTTATGTAATACAGACCCGCACGGTGTCTTTTCCAAAAGCCACGTTCGTTGTTGAAGACAGTTTCACGTGCGAGTCCCGTAATATTATCTATGCCATTATCTGCAAGCGGTGCAACAAGGCTTATATTGGGGAAACCGGCAGGAGACTCAGTGACCGATTCGCCCAACACTTGCGCGATATACGCCAATGCTCTGTGACCCCTGTTGCTACCCATTTCAATGATACTGGCCATTCAGGAGCTTGCGATGTCCAGGTCACAGCCATCCGATCATGTTCCTCTGATGATCGTAGTCGATTTGCTCTTGAGAATCGGTTGATTTCTTTGTATGGTACCTTGCGACCACCGGGCTCAACGTATTACATTCTTATGCTTCTTAGTACTTCTCTTCCCATGCTTTGTAATCTATATGGGTATATGTTGCATGTATTCATAGCTTATATATTTACTAGATGTTTCATTGTTTCTTTTCCGTTCTATTTCTAGTTTTTATGTGTGATTTTTGTTTTACATTTATTTCGTTATTCGTTTTTATTCCAGATTTTCCTTAGATACGTTTGTATTTGGTCGTCCATTTGTGTTTCATTTTAATTTGTCACTCCTGTTTGTTCGTTTGCTTGATAAAGGCCTTGTTGGTCGAAGCGTTGCTGTTTATCGTCACTGTTTATGTATTTTGTAAAACTATAGTACTTTGTTTGTACGTGTTTCACTATATCCCAATTATAACGTCATATGCTTTCCGCTTTCAAAGTCGACTGGTTAGGTGCACATTGAATTCCCGTTTTTTTCTCTTTATTTCTTTCGTCCGCTTTCAACTCAAACGAAGTTTCATCTCTGAAACTGATTTTTGCGTGAAAATCCGTTTTTCCACTCTCTTCTAATGGCAGCAGCGTGACATTGTAAATTACTTTACACTGGCAGCCGTGTGCTCAATGTACTCGTAATTAGTATTCCCTCGCCATACAGGCAGATTTTCTCCGACTTCAGAGGTACTCGTTATCGTCCTGAGTAAGACCAGGGACTCGAACAAATGCCGGACAGTAGGTTCGAACCCGAGCTATGAGGCGTCTCACAGCTAGCAGGCAGAGCTACTATCAACTACTCTAGGCAGTCCCCCTGGGAATTCCCGTGAAATTGTTGTTTACTCACGATATTTCAATGTTACCATAATGTATTTTTAGAACAACGCGTCTGTGTACCGTAGATCTGTTACTATGTGTACAATCCGGTGAGGTTGATTTTAATATAACCTGAAGAAGAATATTTCAAACTACATCAAATTTTCTTGGAAAAATATTTCTCTAGCGTCATGGATATTCTAAGGCTGCTTGCAAAAATCACTGAGATCCAACAGGTAGTTTTCGAGAAAATCAATTTCAAACGTGCTCACGAATTAATGGACAGACTATACCAGATCATAGCAGGCTTACTCAGCACAACGAAACGGTTGCACACTTCATGGGACTGTGGGCTTGAGACAACGACATCGAGCATGACTATGGAGATCACCACTGCCTCCAGGGCTCTGTCATGGGTGGCTGAGCAACAGGTTACCTATATGATTATCATATCAGACTCAATAAATATGCTTCAAATGATTGAATCTGGAAGTATGGAATGGGTGGACATCATTTGGAGATCACATCTCAAGAAAATGATTTGGCTGTACACGCCTGGACATGCTGGAGTGCGAGGTAACGAGTGAGGTAACTCTCTTGCAAACAATGCCCCGACTCAGGTGGGCAGAAGTATGGACAGAGCTCTCAATTATGTGACATGGGAAAGTCTCAGACACTGGAACGAGTTTGAGAATTAGGCGTTAAGTTTGGACATGCCAGACAGTGTCGTCTTTGTGGTAGAGAGAGAAGATATGATAATCAACTTCTCATTGGTACTGTGAGCAAATGGACTTTGGGATGGCTGCTGCAGTGGAGGACAGAGCAGGAATGGGAATGCCCAATATGCCGTGACGTCGATCGCATAACATAATATAACATCTAGTTATATCATCATCAAATAGCATATACCGTGCAGAACTATGCCACACTAACAGTTCTTTCGGAATTTCTCTCTCTCATAGGTCAGATATCCTGCCTCTGCAACCGTCATGCTGAAATCAACAGTTAGATTCTGAATCCTTCTTGTTCATGGTCTTCCTCTTCTCCTCTTTGTCGGGATGCCTCCTTCCATAATCGTCTTCCCAACCTTCGTGTCTCTTTAAATGTCCAAAATCTCCCATGTGGTGCCGGGCCCGCAAGGGAAGCAAAGAATAGTACCACTGCAACCTACAATGCATGTCGTAAGAGGTGACTGATGTAGGCCCTAGGGATGCTACCTAGTAAATAAAAAGCTTCACAGAAATCGGATGTGATGGCCTACTGTAGACGCATAACTGGCACAGCGTATAATCACTCTTAGGCTCAGATCACATACAAATCACACAGAGTGGTTGACAAATGGTTGATATGGAGCGTTCGAAGAAGAAGAAGAATATGTCCAAAATATTTCAATTTTCTCATTCTTATTTGAAACATCTAGTTAAAGAGCCTACCCATATGATAACAATAACTATGCCACTATAATTGAATAACTTAGTAACTTAATATATTTAGGATTACTATTTTATAAATCGCCTGTTGCTATTTATTTTACGACTATGTCACTGAGAAAGAGAGAAAAATTGTAGGCAGAGAGTTAATATATGTTAACACGGTCAAATAGATGAGTAAAAATTACAAAATTTATGAAGGATTAAAAAATCACTATCTTCTGACATAAAAACATGACATGAAATAAAGACATAATTTTTGTGTTTAATAGACAGGAAAATTGGAATATGAGAACTTTATGGAAATAGAACAAGATAAAAGAGTCCATGAATAAATGACGACTAATTCAGAAATATTGAAAGAGATATCGTCATCATCATTAGTCTTTGTCGTATTCTGGGGAGGGGGTATAACAATTAATGATAACTCATTGTGTCTTTCAGAGTTATATAACAATTAATGACAACTCATTTTATTTCAGGGTTATGGTGTCCAGAATATGGTGTTCTATTATGATATCCCAGGTCAATGGTCATCAGTGTATCAACGAGATCTGGTAATAACTATGTTGTTGTTAGTTATAACATTTTTTATTGTTACTTTTTTTTTGTTTGTTATAGTTTTAAATTGTTTTACCAGATCAATACTTAAGGATTGAACTCTTGGTGACCAGACAAAGCCATTTATTTTAGAATAACAAACGCCCTTTAGTGTTGCTCCTGGTAAAAAGGCTACAAAGCCATGTAGTGTGGCATTTGGTCCACAAGGAGTTAAACTACAAGTACTTGAAGTTGGGAAGGCTTGTCTGTATGGCAGGGGACACTGATAATAAGGAAAGCAGGTCTTTACACAAAAACCAGTCAGAAGTGCAATACCAGGCTCTCAGATTACGCCAAAATTCATAGCGAAAACGCATACAAGAAGAAGAAGAAAAGAATTTGTACATTGTGTATACGGTTCTTCTTCTTCTTATTCATTTTGTTCCCAATTAACTTAGGCTATTGCCACAAACATTCATATAAGTATATCTATTTTGCCTTCCTAATGAAACATAAGAAAGCTGATGACAATTTTTCAACTGCATACAATTAAAATAGAGGTTCATAGTTAAAATATAAGCCTACATTTAATGTTGTACATTATTTTAAAAAATGTAATCACAAAGTACTGTAGTTTTACAAATTACAAAACAATGACAAAATACAGCAACGTTTCAACCAATAAGGCCTTTATCAAGAAAACGAACAACAGGAGTGACAAATTTTAAAAAACATATGGACGATTACATACAAACGTTTCTAATGAAAATCTGGGAATAAAACGAATAACAAATAAATGTAACACAAAAAACACAATAAAAACCTAGAAATGACTTGTTGGTCAAACGCTTGCTGTATTTTGTCATTCTTCTTCTTCTTCTTGTCGCACACTGCTACCAGGTTGTTGCCCAGTGTCGTGGTTTTCTGTTTTGTCTTGCGCTGTTCTGGTGGCTTGTGTGATTGTTATCTTTGCTCTTCACAGGATTCTGCTACGCCATCTAACCATCTTTTCCGTGGTCTTCCTCTTGCCTTCTTTCCGATGTTCTGTTGTAGAAGACTCTGTATACTTTGGAGTTTGGATGCATTCTTATTAAGTGGCCAAACCACTTCATTCTTTGCTTGTCTATGTAATTCAAGCAGGTTTTGTGCCAACTTTCTTTCTTATGCTGATGTTGGTGATTCTGTCTTTTCTTGTGTTGTTGGTAACTTTTCGCAGGCAATTGTTTTTGTAATTTGTAAAATTACAGTACTTTGTGATTATGTGTTTTGCCAATCAAATAGTTTTACTGCAGTCTCATATATATATTGGAAATATTATTTTAAAGCATTGTTTCCCCAACTAATATCATATTTATGCTTATACTAATTTTCAGACATGCATTGAAAAGGTTGCTGTTCTCCTGGGTGGGAAAACAAGTTCCTCTTACAAACACAGGTTCCCAGTGAGCACATTTAGTTTCTGTTTGTCTGATTATTTTGATTTGTTTTTCTTTGTCTTGGTTTAAAAAAACTGAATACAGGTCTAATCAAGATTTAAATATATATATATTAATAAACATTATCTTCAGTGTATTTTCTGTTAGAATATTTATGTGGAGGAGGGAGGATTATCAAGTTGATGAATAACGCACACTTGTACATGCTAATGTGAAGGTTAAGTTTTTTCTCCCTTTAAATAAAATAGACCTGAGCTATTAAAGGCTTTACCTGCATTCTGAAGATTGCAGGGTACTTGAACCTTTATTCTAAAAGTTACAAGATATTTGAACATGTATTCTAAAAGTTACAAGATACTTGAACCCGTATTCTAAAAGTTACAAGAGACTTGAACATGTATTCTAAAATTTACAAGATACTTGAACTTATATTCTAAAAGTTACAAGATACTTGAACCTGTATTCTAAAAGTTACAAGATACTTGAACATGTATTATAAATATTGCAATATTCTTGAGCTAACAACCTGAACATTATAAGATCAGTGTTCTAACCAATCGATCTAAAATGTATCAAAAGAACAAATTGAACTTATGAATAGATCATCATTTTTTGTTTTATAGTTGAAATCTATGTTTTTTTTAAATCCCAGATTTAGTTGAAGCCTATGATTTTTTTTTTTTCAATTTTATTTGAAGCCTATGCTTTTTTTTCAATTTTAGTTGAAGTCTGTTTTTTCTGTCAATTTTAGTTGAAGTCTGTGTTTTTTCTGTCAGTTTTAGTTGAAGTCTGTTTCTTCTGTCAGTTTTAGTTGAAGTCTGTTTTTTTTCCGTTCAATTTTAGTTGAAATCTGTTGTTGTTTTTATCTCAGATTAAGTTGGTCCATGTTTTTTTTGTTTCAATTTTAGTTGAAATCTGATTTGTTTTTTTTTTATCTCAGATTAAGTTGGTCCATGTTTTTTTTTTTTCAATTTTAGTTGAAATCTATGTTTTTTTCTCTCAGATTTAGTTGAAATCTGTTTTTTACGGTTTTAGTTGAAATCTATGTTTTTGCTCTCAGTTTTAGTTGAAGTATGATTTTTCTCTCAGATTTCGCTGGTCTGCTTTTTTTGGGTCTCAGATTTAGTTGAAGGCTGTTTTTTTCCAGTTTTAGTTGAAATATATGTTTTTCTTTCTCAGGTTTAGTTGAAATCTATGTTTTTTTTTGTTTTAGTTGAAACTATGCTTTTCTCTCAGTTTTCATTGAAATCTAGGTTTTCCTCAGATTTCATTAAAATCTATGTTTTTGTTTCAATTTTAGTTGAAATCTATGTTTTTTCAGTTTTAGTTGAAATCTATGTTTTTCTTTCAGTTTCAGCTTTAAATCTATGTTTTTCTCTCAGATTTTGTTGAAATCTATGTTTTTATTTCAATTTTAGTTGAAATCTATGTTTTTATTTCAATTTTAGTTGAAATATAGGTTTTGTGCTTCAATTTTAGTTGAAATCTATGTTTATTTTTTCTTCAGTTTTAGTTGAAATCTATGTTTTCTACATAACTTCAAATTTATAGATTTGTTTTTGAAAAAATACATTTTCTAAACATTCTGTTCAAGATATACACATTTTCTAAACATTCTGTTCAAGATATAAAATTTTCTAAACATTCTGTTCAAGATATATATATTTTCAAACATTCTGTTCAGATACAATTTCTAAACATATGTTCAAGATATACATTTTCAAACTTTGCTCAAGATATACACATTTTCTAAACATATTGTTTAAGATATACACATTTTCTAAACATATTGTTTAACTGATTCAGTACCAGGTTTTTTCACCTCTGGACGGAATTATTTTTTAGCTTCAAAAATATTGCACACATACTTTGGTTAAATTAAAATATTGTTTCTAAATATGATTTAAAGTTGAACTTATTATATATCAAATTAAAGATAAATGATTGTAATTTCATAAAATATTTATTGTATGCGAAAATATAATGTTGTGTTGACTGTGCATGACAAATATTAGCATGTAATAAAAAATTAATTGAAATTGTGAGAACAAAAATCCAACTTACCAAGGGCCTTGAGGAACAATATGGTGAATAAGTCAGTGTAACTGCTATCTTTATATAAGTAATCCATTTATGAATACACAAAATTAAGAAAATATTGACGGAATATATGGTTTACTAACTGTTCGCAAATTAGCAACACGACCATCTTTGAAGAAATTTCCATTAAAATTGTCAAATTGAAGATTTCACATACTAAACATTCATGTCTCATAATATATAATCACATACAGTGGAAATTATAGCAATATTTACAGGAATAAAGAACTAAAGTATATGAATAATAGTCCTAACATAGCAACTATATAACTTCTCTCCAAGTAGACTGTGTAGGTTCTGTCTGAATCCTTCTTTTTTGTTGCAATCCTACTGGAACCTGACTGAGCAACGCCTCCGCAGCTGGTGGGAAACACTACTAGTATTATTTAAATTATTAATAATCGACGTATTTAAATCACAAACTTCTGTGTCATCAGAATCAGAAGCTTCACTATCTTCACTATCAGTATCTACATCTTCATGCAACTAATCTCGCGCTTCTGCAGCTGTAAAACGTGCAGAACAAGCTGATAACAAACCATTTCTAGACTCTGAATTGTTAGACATTATTTTTAATCACAGGGGAACTTGAAACGAAAATTAAACTTGGTTTACTCTGATTCTAGTCAAAAACCACGATGTTGTGATTTGGTTATCGTTAGTACTTCCTTTCTACTTAGTTTCCGTTGATATAAAACTACAATCGGAGTGAAAATTAATAAAAAATCAACGCAATAGTAGCTCGCCTTTTAAAAGACGCTTGGCCACGAGATAAGAAATATGTGCACTACAGTGTTCCACGGGACTGAATCAGTTAAGATATACACATTTTCTAAACATATTGTTTAGATATCACATTTTCTAAACATATTGTTCAAGATACACACATTTTCTACACATATTGTTCAAGATACACACATTTTCTAAACATATTGTTCAAGATATACATATTTTCTAAACATATTGTTCAAGATATACATATTTTGTAAACATATTGTTCAAGATATACACTTTTTTTCAGATGTAAAACAGAAAATAGAACAGATCAAGTCTGGTATGTGTGTAATGGAAGCATGGACTTCAGTACAGCTCGGGAGAGATGGTGGTTTGTAGTTCTTACCAGATGTGGTATTCCGAACAACTTAACGGTTTGTTATCTTATTTCTCTCTTTTTCTTTTACCATAGTTCTCTATCTCCTGTTTCTCTGAGTTTTTATTTGCATGTTTATTTTATCTTGGTATAGACAACTAATATAAGAAAGAAACCGTTATACATGTGTATAAATATGACAATATCTGCACTGCAGCTAAAAGAACTTCATCAGGACAAGCAACAAATGGAGTATAGCTAGCTATTTCTAAATGAAGATGCTAAAAGATAGATACAAATTAACTTTTCTGAGAGAGACAAGAAATTTCCGATTAAATTCCATAGAAGAGATTGAGCAAGTTGCCCAGGACAGAGCTATATGGAGAAATTACTTGCAGGCCCTATGTAACATATAACGGTACGAGAGGAATATATAAACATATCTTACTATATATTTCTTACTGTGGGGATGTGCTGTCCCCCTTATACACATCTTCAGTTTACATCCAATATTCACCATTTTTTCTGCAAAATTTTATCTTGAAAAGTTTAGGTCGACTAAAGAAATAATTTAAAATGGATCAATATTAGATTTAAAATTAAATCAAATCAAATTCTTGATGTCCTACCCGACATATTTCGACCACGGTGAAGTAAAGGGATATAATCCACAAATTGCTAGATACAACATAGGCATGGATTGGTCCCTTAATTTGTTGTTTCAAACTACTCTATAAAAAAAATTTGTTTCTGTTTGCTTTGGTTTGAGCAAACTGTATAATTTAGAATATTGACTCGAAATGAGGTCAATATTCGTTTAAAAAAATTAATAAAACCCAAACTGATATGTCTTATCGGACTTAAAATTGTTATGTTCTGTTAGTGGTAGTCACCACGGACTCTACCATATATATTTTTCTCCAGTTGAAGAAGGGTAACTACCGTAAGATACGCTTTGTCATTTCCTGCGCTAAACTGATTGTTCGACAGGTTAATCAGCTAGTATATATATATATATATGGTTATAAATTGTACTATTTGAAATTGGACATATCTGAGATGTAATACTATTCAAACTCAATAGAATTTATTTACACATTGTAAAGTGAAATCACCTCATAGTCTTGTAAATTCAATGTCTGAAAGACTTACAAACTATGTGTTTCATTACTTGATACATTATATTGTAGTTTTTCCTATTCACAGTTTTGTGATTTAGTCCACTTATGAATTTATGAAGTGTTGCTTGAAATGTATGTCCACTAATAAGTATCTGTTTCTCTCTTTGTGTTACAGTATATGGGTAAAATGTATTTGAAGTATAAGATGCATCTAACTAATGGAGATGATTTGCTTCATAAAGAATTTTCTGCAGATGAATTCTGTAAGTTCAAACATTCTTGTTTCACTGATAAGAGATTGTAGCTGAGATGTGTTTATGTTTTACTTCAGAGAGACAGCAAAGATGCAGTATTATGAGATTACATTTGTATTAGATCAGATACTTCAATCTTTGCTATCATATTACGATGTGCCAGGAAGTGAAAGGCAGACAAAGTTGCAAAGAATGAAGGAGAATGTGAGCAGAAAGATAATTATGTGGGCAATACTCATGGTCAAAGTTTCCCAGTCTACACCACTGGCAGTTGAGGGTCTTCAACACTGGGAGTTGGGGTCTACACCACTGGGAGTTGGGGTCTACGCCCCTGGGAGTTTGGGGTCTACATCCCTGGCAGTTGAGGGTCTTCACCACTGACAGTTGAGGGTCTACATCGCTGAGTTGGGGTATACACCGAAAGAGGTGGGCTGTGTGTGTTCTACAGGTCATCAGTAGGTTACACATTTTCACTTTTGTCCTTCTAGAGATACAAGCCATCCCCAACTCTTCTGGATGCAGATCCAGGCCAGAACACATTGTAAACCTGCTAATCTTCAGTTTCAGTTTGGAATATCTTCATTGCACTCCAGACATGCCATAGACGCCCAATCCCTTCGAATATCTCCAACATCATCCAGGGACTAACCATAACAGTTCAATGTTGATTGATGAACCCTCATATAGCTGTTGTGCTGTTCTTTCTGGTCACCCAATCTTCACTCAAGCTCTTTCAATCTAGCAGTTGACATGGATTAGTTTTGATGAAAATCACCTTTACAGCCACACTTTATGAGGACGTTCATTTCCTGACCCCTGATATGGTGGCAGAGTTAGCCATCCTGTCTACTCTCTCATTGCCATCGAAACCCATGAACCCCGAAATGAAAGTGAATGTAATTTTATAAATTGTTAATGCTTGTAATGATTCAGTCCATTGTCTGTGCACCCAACCAGCCTCCATCTTCCGGATCTACTAATGAATCACTCAGAATGCATGCAAGAGTGTAGTTTATGAACACATAGAGAATATACATTCTTAGAACCGTTAGCTGGATGATACATGTCAAGTTAGGTGGCTTTTTTTTATCCGACAGATTAAGGATTCATTATCATTAGTTCACATACTTGCTAATTGATTGCAGTCAAATTTAGGATTTGAAATGATAAAATGGTTTTCCTTCTATTTTTCAGATATCCTAGTTATTGATATTGTATTCTTCATTCTGTACATTGTACTTATGGTGATGGCTATTATATGTGCTGGTAGGTTGTTTGTTTACTATTGAAATAGTCTTCATCATATACATTTATTATAGCTTTTCCAAGTATGGATTCTAGAGTTGTTGTTTGTTCAAGCTTGAAAACTGTACTGTTAAAGTTATTTGATCATATCTCTCTATTGTAACTTGTTCTCAATCACTCTGTGTTATCTTCTGTATGTTGAAATCTGAAGACTATGAAGGTGGGGTAACAGAGGCTACGAAAGACACTATTTATGAAGCGCACGCAGCTGTTGGTTCTAGAAATCTCTTCTACCTGTCAGCTGTGAGACAAAAACAAGATTGAGAAAAGAAAGAAGAAAGCTGATGTTAAAGTCATCTGATCATGTCTCTCTGGTGTACCTTGTATTCACTGAATACATATCTTGTTTTCTTCTTCTTTGTTCATTTCTTCCTTTGTTTTTTATTTATTTGTTATTTGTCTTCCTCTCTTCTTTTCTTCTAGTGTTCTTGTTCTTATTCTTTTTCTTATTCTCGTTCTTTCTTCTTCTTGCTATATGTGTACTTTTGGTTATAGAAGAATACTGAGAATCCCATGGACTAGTTATTGGTTACTAAACTGACGTCATTGCACTCCGAACAGACCCATAGTTGCTCAGTCTCCCCCAACAGATATAGAAGAGTTTGCATACTGATGGTTCCTGTGGCTCGCTGATTAAACAAACTCCTCACTCTGCCCCTCAGGCATCCGGTTCTGCTTGTATGACGGGTAACTCCAAACTGCTTAAATTTCTGGATCGATTCAACATCTATTTTAGTGTCTTCATCCAACAGACAGTGGGAAGAGACCAAAGAACATCTACCGTATCCATCTTCAACTCCCCCAAAAATCGATGCTGTTGATGCAAGTCTGCCCACTTTGCATGCCCAGGACAGTAGATCCACATAAGTCTCTAGAGGTTAGAAACTTCTATAGACAACATCCACTCATACCGAAACCTGCCCTTTTGGATCTTGTGAAGCATTGACTGGGAGTCATGGACTGGACAAACAACTAATGTTGAGATGTTGATAAATGTTAGCAAACAGAACAAGATTATTATCAACATCAGAAAGAAACAATCATAATATTTCTACATATCATGATCAAAACAGAATTAAAACGCATGGGTATGACAACAACACAATCAATGGGAGATGAGACAGTAGGTGACAAAGAGAGAAAATTTGAAAAGCTTAACCCCTTTGAACCCAGGCTCCCAATATTTCGGGATTGAATGTGTTGCTATATCCAAACTCCCGATATATCGGGCTGAGAATTATTTTTGGGATTTGAAAATAAATTGTGCACAAAGTGAATCAAACACAACCCATGTGTTCTACATGGTTTTGCTAGATGACTGACGCTGTTTGTGATTTTTTTGTACTGATAATGTAAATTAAATTATTTCATGTTGAAAAGATGTTCTAAATTTTTCGGAATTGGTCATTCTAAAAGTATAACAACGGAGCAAGCTGCTGAACTTGTTTTGAATGAATCTGAAGATGAATTAGGGCATTGTTTTTTA
>JADZMA010000542.1:0-33308 GCA_020796225.1 Arion vulgaris | reverse complement strand
CCAGGTCGTTCCCCGAGGGGTGACGCAATCTCGTCATCGTGGTTTGTGTGCCGTTCGATTTGATCGACGTTTTGCAAAAAACACTTTAGAAATGATCCCCAAAATGTCTTCTTTACAATTTTGACGTGGCGCTTCAAAGATCATGTGCCGTTTTGTCTTTTAATATTTTTGTTAATTGTTAAATACGATTAATTTCGTTCTTATATAATTAAAAAATTTCTCTTTAAGGTTAAAAATTGATTTATTATATTTTGTATCATTTAAATATTTTGTATTTCGATCTTTAGTTTTGCAATTAATTAATATTTAAAATACAACGGCGATAACCAAAAGGGAGGATCAATTAAGTTATTATGGGGCGTAAACCCTCAAAATATTATCTTAAATTATAAATGTTTCTGCATCTGTTTCTGCCTAAATTTTTATAGTTGTTGTATCGCAAAAAAAGGGATTGGAAAAACAAAAAGGGTCGTTTAGGAGCTTGTGGGGTTTAATGCGTTTGCTTCCTGGACAAGTGGTCTCGGTTTGATCTGTTGGTTGCCTGGGATATTGTCTATTCCATGTGGAAGATGGGGTTGGGTGTCTATTGTTACCGTTAAACCTAGGGATGGGGGCTTTAATTTGCGTTCTGGGCCAGATGGTCGTATTGTGTCATATCCGGGTTTTTTTTAGTGTGGTCTTGATATTGTCTCTCCATCTTTTTCTTTGGGTTTTAGTATGCCCTTAGTTCTAAACCCGATCTCTTTTTTTTGTATGCTGTTATTTATGGTTGGTTGTATTTCTTTCATTAAAATTCCAAACCCTTTTATTTGTTCTTTCGATCTTCTTCTTCTTCCCCTTTTTGATATGTTTATCTTTGCCAAGCACGTGTATACGTTGCACATTGGTTTGGTAGGCCCCTAAACCTGGACTTCTAAAGTTTGACTGTATATCCGATTTCAGCCAAACCTCCCAAGTCACCTCTTAGACATGGTGGCAGGTAACAGTGGTTCTTTCTTTACCCCCAAATTTAGGGAACCACTGTGCGCTGTCTTTCGATGTATTCGGATGAGTTATCCTCTCTGCTTCTGATATCCTCATTTCCCAAAATCTATTTTCCCGGTGACCCCCCTGCCTTCCCCCAACATTCCATTTACACGTGGTGAGCCCGAGTGTGTTGCTGTAAGAACCAAGTTTTTACTGGGAACAAAGTGTTGGGAGGGAAAAAACTTTTTTTCATCTGCTTTTCACTTCCCTCTGGGGTATTACCTACCCAAATGTATTTAGAAAGTGGGAGTATCAAAAAGAATCGTTTAAAAATGAAACTCGGGGAAAAAAAGGGTACAATAAACTTCCCAAACATCAAATTAAAATGTTCGCCACAAAGCAAAAAGGCCCCCACACAAAAAATGTACCTCAGAAATAACAGAAACAGTGAAAATACTATTTATGAGGGGAAAAAAAAACCCCTTCTTAAACCCCCTTTTACTGACCTGAAAAAAACAAATTAGGGAAAAGAAGATGAAGAACATATTTGAGGCTTAACTTCAAACAAGGACACCAGTGAAACATTGGAAAATAAAGGTGGTCGATGTTATTTTGATCCGTCCCCTATGGTGCAACGTTGGTCAGAGAATGGGCAGTGTAAAGTATTAGGGGCTTCCCAAAAAATAATTTCCCAAAAACATGATTCGAATCACCCTTATTTCCCTTATTTTAATACATTTATTACCCGTTTAGTAATTTGTTTTTGGGAAATTTTTTTAAAACTTGTACACTGTCTATTTATTGATAATATTCATTGCTTACGTTGCTTTCCCCGGGTTTTTACTATCAGATAACTAGATGAGGGCAACATCATATTCCCCAAATTTTCCATCATGGTGTAAGAAAATTTTACTTTTAAAATGACGGGCAAAATTAAAAGTCATATATCTTGAAAAAAATACCCAATTTTAAAATAAAAGGACGGAAAAAGGGGTACAGGCGGGGATATATTTTTTTCCCCAAAGACAACTTAATCTAAAATCATCTTTTTTTTTTGGTTTACTGGGTTTTGGGTTGGTTTCTTAAAGGGGTCTTCAGATTATCGCCCGCCCCAGTTTTTCTTGGGCAAGGTAAGTGGGCCTCCTTTTTTCTCAAGTCTGTACTGGGGGTTTTGTGGATATAATTCCAAATTTCTGCTTCCCCCTTTGTGCCGACCTCTTGCAATAATTTTGGGCCCCCCCTCGGTTTAGGTCTAACTTTTGCTCTAAAACTCCGACGAATTGGGGACGAAATCCTTATCCCATTCCCCATTCTGAGGGGTTTCGGCCTGGGTATCCTTTTTTGCAAGATTTGTTTGGGTTAACATTCCTAGCGGATACATGCATCCGATTTCAGCCAAAACCCCCTATCCCTCCGAACGTGGTGGTAACAGTGATTCTATTCTTTAAACCCCCAAAATTTTGGGCCCCCGGGAACCACTCGGGCGGTATCTGAAACGTTTATCGATCGGGAAAACTAATAGTATCACATTAGGAACATCGTCATCAATCTGGAACACAAAAGGGCACATAAGACAGAGAACAAGAAATGTCCCCTGAATTTGATCCCCCTACTATTGCATCCAGATCGTCATGAGCAGTTTAGGATTTTTGGTATGTTTCTGTGCTGGTTGCCTCTTTATTTTTGTGCCCTACTCATTCCAAAAAAATAATATAGTTGAACGATTAACTATGAGTGTCCTCCTTTCGAAAGAGCTGCTCTGAGCTTTTAAAATAATTTGTGTAAAGTTACGTTTAGGGAAGGCTTCCACCTTCGCCTTGATCAATCGTTGGGGAAAAAATTTGATCTTAGCCATAATGGCTTTCTCACTGATGCAAAATGACATTCTAGAGCAGGCAGTCGTTTTGTTTTATCCTTCCTACCACCGAGACCCATTTTTCTTGGAAGAAGTGATTCGAGTTGTGCAGGAACATCACTGCAGTAGTATTGGATTATATATAAAACTTATAGTAGAGACTAGAATTTAGGACTTGGAGTATCACAGTAAGGAGTTAATTCTGATTTTTTTAATGATGGTTTGCCTACATGTTCTGTTATATGACCTTTTCGTCTTTACAGACGGTCAATTGTCAAGTGTTTTACTGTGACAACTTTACAGACGGTCAATTGGCAAGTGTTTTACTGTGACAACTTTACAGACGGTCAATTGGCAAGTGTTTTACTGTGACAACTTTACAGACGGTCAATTGGCAAGTGTTTACTGTACAACTTTACAGACGGTCAATTGGCAAGTGTTTTACTGTGACAACTTTACAGACGGTCAATTGGCAAGTGTTTTACTGTGACAACTTTACAGACGGTCAATTGGCAAGTGTTTTACTGTGACAACTTTACAGACGGTCAATAGGCAAGTGTTTTACTGTGACAACTTCTGAGTTTCGCTTTTCTCTCTTGTTGTTCAGCTCGTACATAAGTCTCTTCTCAAAAGACTCTGCGCCCTTTCGTAATTTGGCTTTCCACACAACTCTGTGATCAGCTAGTCCCTCCCATGTGCTGGGACCTATAGAAAGTTTTTCATTGAGGCTTTGCAGACATCTTTATATCGAGCAGTGGTCTGCCCTGGTGCCTCTTCCTCCGAAAGTTCACAGAACAACATTTGTTTTGGTATGCGGCAAGTTTCCATTCTTTTCACATGTCCCAACCATCTTAGTCGTCTACTGCTGAGCATGCCCATGATGGAAGGCAGTTTTGCACGTTGCAGTACTTCAAAGTTGGTTATCTTGTCGTACCACCTGATGTTCATAATCTTTGCGAAACATTGAAGGTGAAAAGATGTTAAGTCTCCTCTCGTGTCTTGAGTAGGCTGTCCATGTTTCTTAGCCATATAGCAAAGAACTAATTACACAGGCTCGATATATTTGAGTCTTCGTCTGCAATGTCAATTTTTTGTTGTCCCACGCTCGCTTTGACAGTATGCCGAATGTAGTAGCCGCACTCCTATACGAGCGTTGATTTCTTCATCAAGAGAAAGGCTGGCAGTGACCGTGGACCCAAGATAGCAGAATTTTTGAACTGGTGTTAGATGGTTGCCATTTAAAGTGAGTATAACCAAAATAAAGGACCCGTTGAAAGTGCGTGCCTCCGCTTAAATCCCTTATATAACAGATTGTGGAACTTGTTTGTATTAATGGGAAGGACAGTACGAACAATTCGGGACTAATCAGTATTAGCGACGTCCAAACAAGGTACTGTAACAGTTTTGTTTGTTTGTTATGTAGGGGAGTAAAGCAGCTTGACGTCTAGGCACACCCTTTTAACATAGGGTATGTTTTGGGGGTTTATCAGAGCATGTATGATAACAAACATAGAAGTACTTGCTGAGAATTGAAGTAACGCAGTAAATATACTGTAAAAGTGTTTGTCATATTGAAATTGTAAAAGTCATATTTCAGAAATCAAAATTTTTCAAAACTAGGAATAAGAGAATTGTCTGTTTTTTATGTCTTTATCCTCCTTTGTTATGTTAGTTGCATGAAAATTAACACACTATCTTCTGAAATAATTTCTCTTTAAAAATTCTCATGAAATATTGGATTTGTTAAACTACAAATATCCACATTCTTCTTTTTCTTCTGTGTTTGTAGGATAGTCCTCCTCTACGGTTCTGAGACTTGGTAAACATAGAAAGTATGTTGACAGAATTTGAGGTACGGCTTTATAGAATACTTGGGTAGTCCTGGAAGGATAAGATTAGAAATGTCAAAGACTTCCAGAACTTACTGGTCTGGAAGACATAAATAAATAGATTCAAAAGAGACGGTGGCAGTGGATTGGACATCACCTCAGGATTTTTTTTTTTCAGATCCAGAAGCACTTGAGCTTTTCAGCTCTTTGGCTCGGTGCCATGGACATCGAATCTTTCGGTTCGGTGCCACACACCGTAAATCTGGGGAATCTGTGGTTTTTTCTGCCATCCCGTGGAATTGAACCCGCACACAGAGAGGGATAGTCATCCGTAGTCCGACACGCTACGAACACGCTGGGCAGACGGGCACCTCAGGATGATAAAAGGAGGTTAAGAATAAATCAGTGAACACATCAAGGACAGTGGAAGAAAGGGAAACATGTTACAAGAATTTTTCAAACAGAGTTCAAATACATGAGTAGATTTATGGTAGAAGAAAAGCAGAAGTTTGAATAAAGTGGAACTTCGTCCTTGATTTGTTTAATTTAAAACAAATTGAGCCTACCGGAAGTGCACTACGAGTGGACCCAGTTAAGTTACTTTTGAAACTCACAGCATCGTCATCGTTCAATATTTCTCTCTCTCGATCGTTCTTAAGCCGCTTTTATCATTCTATTGTGATATATAAACAGCCAAACATCAGAACGTGATGTGTCTTTCAAATGAGAGAGCTCCAAGATTAAGTGTTTTTTTCATTTGAGTTTATTGAAGGTTCCCAACCTTTGGCAGCGATCAGGTGAGAACTACTTTGATGGGGACTGATGATAGCTTTTCTGTGCATGATTGTTAAAACGGCAGACACTGACAGATATTGCCCAGCAATCTAGCAAAATCAACCACTTAAGACTGTCTGTGGTTTGACTGTCAATAACAGATGGTTCTGGCCCGTACCAAAGATATGATTGCACAGTTGTTGTACAAGTACTCTTATTTAGACATTGACTGTAGAATCTCTCTCTCTTATCACGCTAGACTGATGTACCAGATTTCCCATAAATAAGTTTTTGTCTTATTCATGTGAAATCTGATTCATGCAGCCTTAGCATGGTGTGTTCGTCACATCTTTAGCGCCATTTGGAGCTCTGGTGCTTATCCTTCGGCGATGTGTCCGGTTTTAGCTAGTGTTTACTGGGTTTGCTCTCCGTCAGCCTTGGCAGTCCAAGGCAGAAGATTACCTGTAGAATCATATAGGCATGTACACTATGACATGTTGCTTGTCTGATGTGCAAGCTAATATTTGACAGAAACACACCCTCCTTGATGGATAGTTTCCTTTCTACCCCTACTCTCTACAGCTTCTAATCTTGGATCACAGACTCTGGTTTGACACCATAATTCATTGCCCCAAAACCTACATGTTTTTGCCAGAGAGTTGAGACATACAAGGGAATTGTTCAGATCATCAATTTCTACAAAATGAAATCACCAGCCTTGCTTATATTTTCTTCAAAATGCTAAACAAAGAGTGACAACATAAAGACATGCCTACAGGATGGACAATAAAACATATTCCATCTATCACAGACAAACTTGTAAACAGTTTAAATTAGATCATCAACATCAGTTCCCTACGACCTCTGTTAATGAATAAAAAAGAAATACACATCCCCATACAATAAAGATTTGCATAGTATATTAAATTTAAAAAACAGGTTGGAACAAGGTCATGCTTGAACTATATGAAGAAACAGAGAATGAAGTGGTTGGCCACTTAGTAAGAATGTGAACAGACTAAACTGCTATGATGCTTCCTACAACAGAATTGTAGGAAGGAAGGCGAGAGGAAGACCGAGGAAAAGGTGGATAGATAACATAGTTGAATTCTGCAAGGGACTAAGAAAACCATCACACAAGTCACCAGAGAAACGCAAGACAAATACATAAAACCACGGCACTGGATTAACAACCCAGTAATAGTGTGCTGACAAAAGCAGAAGATTAAATTAAAGTTACAAAATACAGCATATATAAAAATACATTCTTTTTAAAAAGAGAGAAATAAATGGTATCAGTGTGTTTAATTCCTCACTAGCAAAATAATGAAAGAGTGTACAATAACAAAATGCACAGCACACACACAGAATGCATTAAACTTTCACTAAAAAACATCAGTTATGCTTAACTTTTTGATTAGTTATCTTTTGTGGCATCACAACTTTGTTAAATAATTATTTGTACAATTTCCAGTAGTTTGTGCTTCTGTTGAATATGTCATTCTTCAGATCAAGTAGCGGAAAGACTATAGTTTTACAAAAGTGAGTCTTCTCTGGTTCTTTGTTGGTCAACACTGCAAATTTAGTTTTCATTTGTTCTAGTACAACCGAATACAAACAACTGAAGCAATATTAGAAGTGTACAGCTGGTTGAAACAACACACCACCGAAGGATAAGCACCTGAGCTCCAATAGGTACTGAAGGTAGTGCATGTACATCCATTCTGTTTTTTGGCTGTTTATATATCACATTAGAATGATAAAACGACAGCGAAGAGAAGTGTGACAAGATTTGACCAAAACTTTGACCCAGCATATTCAACATACACTTAATATTCAGGCCCGATCTTCTGTGTCTAATTATTATACATAAATTTTTATGTGCCCTCATTTCAAAGTCTTTAGAATTTGTTCTATGGAACTTGTTAGCTGTTTTCATCCTGTAATTGCACCACGCTTAAAAAGCAAGTTTATCTATGTTAGATTAAACAAACAAAAAAAATTTTACTGAACCCATGTACATTTATATTTCAAGCTGCTAGTGTGTTGCAGGGGCTCGCAAAGAATAGTAACACTGCCCTCAAGGCATGTCGAAAGAGGCACTGAGGGGGGGCCCCGGGAAAGCTACCCTAGTAAATAAAAACGTACAAAAATTGAATGTACGGGCCCTACTTGTAGGTGCAGAACTGGCAAAGTTTACAATCGTTTTAGGCTTGGATCAAAAAATCATAAAGAGTGGTGAACAAGTGGTATATGGAGGCCAAAGAAGATTAATTTTTAAGAGTTTCAGAACATAAATATAATTTATTTGAAGGGTTTTTGTTTTTTGTGTTTCCCGTTGACATACATTTTTCCCATATTGTACAGAAAGTATGGATGTCTTTTGAAATAAAGCCAATATAGAACAACAGATAGTTTCACAGAAAGATATAAAAAGAAATATAATTAAAAACGGGCTTAAAGATTCTCAACAACGATGAGTTTAAAGATGGAAATTTTTAAAAAATGCTGACTAAATTCATTAAAAATTGTTACTTTCTACGGGGGGAGCATTCCAAATGGATTAGCGGCTTTCTATTTGGGAGACCTGGGTTCAACCCCCTGTACGGCCAAAGAGTTTTTTTTTGTCGGGTCATAAAGAAAAATTATAATCAGAACAGTTCTGCTTTTACTTAACTAGCCATTAAATTACGTGCTTGAATTACATAGATAAAAAAGAATGAAGTGGTTTGGCCACTTAATAAGAATGCATCCAAACTCACAGTATACAGAGTCTTTTACAACAGAACAGGGGGAAAAAGAAGGTAAGGGGAAGACCACGGAAAAGATGGTTAGATGGCTAGAGAATCATGGAAAGAGCAAAGATAACAATCACACAAGCCACCAGAACAGCAAGACAAAAACAGAAAACCATGACACTGGGCAACAACCGGAAGTGTGACGACAAAAGAAGAAGCCATTAAATTTCTAGGCTCATGTGTCCTTGCCCTACACCATCCAAAAAAGTGGTAAAACAGGTAGAATGACTATTTTACACTATATTTATATTGACCAAAAACAACTTGCAGCAAGATTGTTTTTAACTCTTTCCACGCTTTAAGCCGCACACTGCGCCACCAGGAAGTCCTTGATCTTTAAGCGCACACTGCGCCTAGAGTTGTTTCCCCTTATAAGAAGTTTTTCTAGTTTACTCCATTTTAGCCTACTACTTTTTAACCTTGTTATTCTATTATGTTGTCCAGTTTTCTTCAATTTAGTAATAATAATATCATGTTTATTTATTGACAAGTAGTTAGGATCGTTTTGTTTTGTTTATTTTTTTCCCCTTGAATTAACTGCTTAAAATTGAGGAAATAATTCGTGGAAAGAGTAATAAAATGAATACACAAACAATTACTTCCCTTGAAAATGCATCTTTGCATTCTTAGGCTATGTGATGTTTCAGGGGCTTATAAACGATTTGCAAATGAATATGAGCACGTTAAACGAATTTAAATTTTTATGCACACAATTTTGAATGACAGAACAATAGTATGACTGATCCTACATTAGTTAAAATTACATTTATTTTTGTATAACGGAATAAAAGATGACTGGAGATGAAATAAAAAGCCAACATTTTCACATCTGTTGGCAGCTAACATAAAAATATATTTAAAATAGGTGTAGTCTATAAGCAAAATAATGACAGCTAAAGTTTCTAATAATCAATTTTATTTTAAAAAATTATAATCATATCTGTAAGGTATTCTATAAATGTAAGGGTTGGATCGAGGACAAAAAAATTGTTTGCATTCTGTTTTTCTCATTTCATGTTTTTTCGAACATCATCTTCTTATTCGCTGATGTTCAATGTCTAGACAATGAGTTTGGTTCTCGATGTATGTTGTTGTATTTGTAATTTATCAAGGATTTTAGAAACATAAGAATGAGACCAAATAACCTGTTGCCTTGCAGGTCGGCTGGGGACAGCCAAAGGCTGACGGAGAGCGAACACAGTAAACGCTGATGAAACCGACACATCACCGAAGGATAAGCACCAAATTGCGCTGAAGATGCGTAACCACACCAATGCTAGGATGCGAATCAGGTTTCACATGAATGGATTATGGGGAAACGTGGTACATCAGTCTATAGGATTATGAGAGAGACCCAAAACAGCTGCACTGTATAACTCAAATGTATATGATGTTTTCAAACAAGACGAAGAGGCAATGTATACACAATAAATGCAGAAATTCAAGAACACATTAAGCTGGGTAGAAACTCACAAGTTCTGCAACAAACACGTTATCAGTTGATATAAGACACAAAGCAAGTCTCTGATTCCCGTAATAGTTGACTCAATCATCTGTCTTCAGTAAGTCAAGTGATTTGTCTCATGGAATCTAGTGTAAATAAAATCGTATGCTAAAACATGCAGACATTCATAAAACAAAAGATCAGACATAGTTATGTAAGAGAAGACAAGAAATTATATTCAGTAAGGATTAAAATAGAATAACTGTCAACAAAACTTCTATGAAATTGACATGCAAATTTATTATTTCAGTTGCAGTATATTTAATATTGTATTTTTTTACATTTCAAACAAAACTACCTACAAGAAATGAATAGTTAAATGATTAAAGTTAATGGGCGGTCCCGGTTTGATCCACAGTAGAAGTGGAATTTTATTAACAGCATATGACTATCAAAGATGGAAAGCGGCGGTCCAGATGGTATTCCAGCAGAGGCGGTTAAAGCCAACATAAACACATCCACAGAAATACTGTATAAATTATTTAGCAGAATCTGGGAGACTAAGAAATACAGCAAACTGGAGAGAAGGATACCGGTGAAGCTACAAAGAAAGGGACCTTCAAAGTGTAGAAACTATAGGGAATAATGCTGTGTCAGTACTGGGAAAATACTAAGCACAGTCATCCTGGAGAGACTGAGAGATACCATCGATATAAAGCTAAGAGATGAAAGGCAGGCTGTCCCACAACAGATCCTGAAGCTGACCAGATAGCCACATTACGTATAATAATGACAAAGTATTGAATGAAATCCCCACTTTATATCGGATTTGTGATTATGAGAAGGCTTTGACAGTATTGATAGGAAACCTTGAAATTAATGAGGCATTATGGAATCCCACAGAAAATTATTAACCTAATAAAAGCAATATATACAGATATGAAATGTAGAGTTCTTCAATGAAGGTAAACTAACAGATACTTTCGAATAGAAAAGGAGGCCAGGATGTCTTCTATCACCTTTGTTGTTCTTACTGACAATAGACTGATTATGAAGACATAGTAACTAACAACAGAAATGGAATCCAATGGACTCTGACAGAGCAACTAGATGATCTGACTTCGCTGATGATATAGTCCCTTCTGTCGCATACACAAAATCAGATGGGATAAGCTTAACACATTGAATCAAAGGTCCAGCAACTAGGGCTGAACATTCATAAGGGAAAGACAAAAAGATATTGAGAATTAACCAAGCAAATACTAACTCAATCTCCCTGGGGAAATCCCACTTCAAGAGGTAGAATCATACACATATTTGGGCAGCAATCTAGACAAAGAGGGTGGAACAGATAGAGATGTTAAATAAGAATACAGAAGGCAAGGATCTTTCATTGCACTGGGAAACATTTGAAGTCCAAAGAAATCAAATCTAGAATAAAAATTGGATATTTAATCTCTAACTGTTAAAGCAGTTCTACTGTATGGGTCAGAACATGGAGAACAACTAAAACAATAGCGCATAAATTGCAAACATTCATCAACTGGGCAGAATAGAGGGAATAAGATGGTATGATAGGTCACAAATGAGGAACTATAGGAGAGAACAAGACAGATTCCAGTGAACAACAGGTTAAAAAGCTGCGCTGATAGGACACACTTTCATAAAACCGAGGAATATAATAAGAAGGTCCTTGCCTGGAACCGTAGGACAGCGAAAAGAAGGGAGGCGAGAATACATGAGAGAGATTTGAGGCAGAGATCAACAATATAAAGAAGAGCTGAGGGAGCTGTAGAGATAGCTAGAGATAGGAAGACTTGCATGAGTTGTTGAGGCTATGCCCAACCTCGGGTAAAAGGCAAAGAGAGAGAGATATGACTATCAGATCGATACATCCACTCATCTGGGTACCATAGAAGCAATAGGAAAGCAGACAACCATCTTCATGTTAACTACATCATGTGCACTAATAAAGAAAAATAAGGGCATAACATATTCCCCAAAAGACCACAATGTATAAAAACTCATTTAACCAATTTTTTTAAAACTTGACAATGTTAGAAACCAAAGCACCTAAGAAAGCAATAAAAAATGTTACACCGTTGAACTAACAATTGTTTTGCCTAAGCTAGAAACTGTGTTAACATAAATGATTGAAAGAGCAAACAGTGAATGATTGGGACCATCAGCATTGCACTGTGACGCTTCATGAAGGGAAACGAACTGAGTACCTTTGAAACAAAGAGGCAAACACTTGCCTCCCACCACAGAGACCATGAATTAGATGACAGAAATCAATATACAAGAGCTTACCAAGACTATACTCCAGCTCCAAGTAACAAGAGCTTACTAAGACTCCTCTTTAAAAGTGGCATACATGGTAACAGGCTGAATTACTGAATCTGGCTAAGTGAGTAGTGATTGAAGAGGAAAGAAACTATTTTAAAAAAAAAAAGAGCAAATATTGCAGCCTCGTAAATTGAAGCAACAAAACATTCATGACTTTTTTCAATTTTCTCTTGTACTAACAAATATACATTATTTTAAAATCCATTAATATTAAACAAGTGGGTGTGGCAGGAGTAGAGAGGAAGTAAATGATTCTACTGCTGACATCTGATGCCAGTCGAGTTGTCTTCTGCTTGTAACTAGGTTACATGTGCTCCATTTCTGAAAACAAAATTTCATCAAAATACTGGTGATAATATATATATATATATAAATCCAATATTTAGGTTAACTTTAATTGCATAAATCAACACAAAAGGCACCTATTTCTGAACATTGCTATGTTAGTGCTATCTATCCAACATTTTTGTATTTTGGGTGCATATGACTAATAGTTGAAAGAGATTACCCCTACAGCTCAATTATGATGTGACTTTATAATTTAAATATTATATGACTTCTTTGCTCGTCTTTATCTACTAATTTTAATCACCTTTGTGATATGTTTGATCTTTGCCAAGAACGTGTATACGCTGCATATTGTTTGGTAGGCCTACACGCATAAGACTTCTACACGCTTAGGACACATGATCCGATTTCAGCCAAACCTCCTTAGTCGCCTCTTACGACATGCGGGGAAGGTAACAGTGGTTCTATTCTTTACACTCCAAATTTGGGCCCGGTAACCACTCGGGCGATTATATGACTGAAGAGGTTGAAGTTTTTTTGTCGCCGCTTTAAATACCTATAAATAACAACTGATCATAAAAATTTGACACATTTTCATGTCTGCATCCAACTTGCTTTAGTCGAGCCTAGTTTGTGAGCAATTTTGGTTTAAATGACAAGGTGCTAGTATAATCTCTCTCATGCCTTTTTAACCTTGATTGGGACATAGGCCCTCAACTAACTCATGCCAAGTTTTCCTATCTTTAGTTATCTCCTGCACCTTATTTGTATATTGTTAATCTGTCTCTAAATCTCTTCTCTATATTTCTAGGCCTCCTCTTTGCTTCCCCTGTGGTTCCAGAAAAGAACCTTCTTGTTATATTCCTAGACTACTGTGTCTCTAGCGCCCTACTGGAAGAATATATTCTAACTAAAAGCAGAACTCTTAGCCCTTCTGATGGCTGCAAACACATGAATAAACTGCAAGCTACCTCAGGCAAGATGGTATTTCTTACAGACTCACTGTCAACTATTCAAGTCCTGGAGGCTAAATCCAGACAGCACATTACAAAACCTAAAGAGAGAACTAGTTCAGCTTTCAGAAAAGACAGAAATTCACCTGCAGTGGATTTCATCTCACTGTGGCATTGCAGGCAATGAGAGTGCCGATGTTTTAGCTAAGGAGGGCAGTGTCAAAGAGCAAATTTACAACCTCGCTTTTCAAGAGGTTAAAACCTCATAGAGAGAAAATCTGCGAGACTGGAAGACAGACACTGGATATGATTACGGAAGACTTCCTCAAAGACCTAAGCAGAACAGACCAGGTAATTATATTTAGACTACGTACCAGACGCTGCAGACTCAACAAACACTTACATAGACTAGGAATATGTCAAACAGTCTCTGCCAGTGTCAGCCAGGGAATAGACAATTGAGCATATCCTGCAAGACTGTCCTCTCCTGGGTGAGCTGAGAAGCAGCATGTGGCCACACCGTAACCTGAAAACTAAGCTTTGGGAAACCTTCCAGACCTGATCGCCCAGTTTGTGGTCCACAGTAAATTAAGCTTATGACCAGAGATCGTGAAGAAGAAATTCGCTTAGGATTTAGGTGTGCCCTAGCCAGCGCCTTTTTCACCTCCTGGTTCACTGGACTCTTGTCGTTCTCTCCATAAGCTCCTCATCTGTGACTTTATCATACTATCTCAGTCCTCTATTCTGACAGACACCAGTTGATGAATGTTTACAAATTATGAGTTATTATTTTAGTCGCTCATATTTTGACCCATACAGCAGAACTGTTTAGAATGGCATCGACCCAATGTGATTTGTTTAAAATGGCATACTTCTACTGCAAATATCAATGCAAATGGATAAACTGGGTATGAAATGAAAATGATAAACTTACTCTCTTCTTCTGCAGAGCTGAGTGATCTATTTTTGGATCGACTTCTGAACGGCTGCGTTATAGTGCTTGGCTTGAATGACTATGGGAGCGTGAGCGCGCCGCCTGTTAAAGCATCAGCAATAAAAGTAGCATTAGATAAATAAATACATTCTCCTTCTTCGTTCTTTACGATCAATTTTAATCACTTTTGTGATATGTTTGATCTTTGCCAAGAACATGTATACATTGCACATTGGTTTGGTAGGCACCTAAACACAGACTTTTACATGTTTAGACATGTGCATCCGATTTCAGCCAAACCTCCTTAGTTGCCTCTACGACATGCATGGCAGGTAACAGTGGTTCTATTCTTTACACCCAAAATTTGGGCCCGTAACTACTAGAGTGAATACATTCTATTTATTGGGAAATATTATTTAAATAAATTACCCAAGGAAAAACGTTTCATAAAATTTCATGAGTGAGATAACAATTTTGCATCAGAAAACAAGAGTATACTTTTTGACCAGCTTCAAATGGCAGCCAAGAAGCAGGCATGCTAACTGCAGACTAAGCAAGTAGAGATTAATTACAAAATTTAGTCCAAAATGAAGTGTTTAAAACAGATGTTTCCAGTCAAAAGGTGCAGACTTGCTGTACACAGTGACACAATATAACAAATGCCATTTTCTAGGCAAGTGAAGTAAATAAAATAAAAATAAGTCTGCTAATCTTAAGTGGCCAGCTCAAGATGTTAGATGATGGTCTTCCAAACTAAGTTTCTGAGTACATTTCCACTTCTGTGTAGAAATATATTTAATAAAATTTGAAGTGATTATTGACTTTAGAGCAGATGAGGTCAAGCATGTAGCATATCGGAAATTAATGAAAAATTCTTAGCTTAAATCTCGACACACAAACTGCAATGTATTTCAAAAAGAATGATAAGAACATCGACTGTAAAACAATCCAAAAATAAAAATCAATAACAACATGAAAGAAGAGACAATCCTGAATTGATTGTTATTCACAATTTCCTATGAAAAACAACTTACTCTTTCTCTAATCCTGTTTTACCATATCGTCAGGATAAGAAGAGATTTCTAGAACTGTTTTGTGTGCACTTTTAAAGTGTTTTTGTTACCTCTATTATCTCTTGAGGTCCACTTTCATGGACTGTCTTTTGCTTTGTATCCACTGTATCAAAGAGTTACATTGCTCAGTGAGGTATAATGTCTGTTGGTACTCTGCTTATGTGGCGAACCAATTAATTTATTTCTGATAGTTCAGTACTGATGTTGTACCCATTTTTTACCTGTCTTCTTGGTCTCTTCTTGTTACTCCCAGTATTATGTGTAGACACTTCATCTCTGTCATGACTAATTTTCTCTATCACTGATGTCAGCATACAGATTTGGCAATGATAGCACAATGTTGGGAGAAATATTGTGTTGAACAATGGTCGTTAGTGTCATGTTTTTAACCCTTCTATTCCAGCCCTTCAGAGAAGTTACTACCAAATTCTAGGCAAGGGAAATAACCCAGCAACAATGAGAAGTGCTCGTGAAATAAAATTCATAACAAATACAATTTCTAATCAATTTTTCTTGATTTAAAGTCCAATTTACAGTTAAATGGATGAGGTACTAGTTTGTAAACATGTATGTTGTCAATACCATGCAAGTTGGATGTAAAAAATTATACAATGAAGAAATAAAATGAATGACAATATTGAACGATGTTTCTCTCAAAATGTCAGTTTTATTGAGGATAAATGTAAATTGAAAGGTTGAAAAGCAATCTCCCTAATAGAGGTTGATTTTACATGTGGGGCAGCTATCACTTGTCTCACACACTCGTGGTGCAGTCCTCATCTTCATTTAGAAACACTAACCTCGGCTCTGCATTCTGCCAAATAGTAGAGTTGAGTCCGTTGATGGCTGGCATGAATGGAGTTGATCAGTCCTGCAGTATCTGGGAGTTTATCAGTCCTGCAGTTGCCTAGCCTGCATGTTTGTATGGGCATAGGGCCTCATACAATCAAGACAGAGGTTCAACCTTGCACATGTCCATATTGTCCTCATGGAACAAATTTGGAATTGACATTGAAGTACAAATATTTGCTGATACTTTCAAATCTATTTCTTGACACTATATCTGACAAAGCAGGCACATTCAACAGTTTATCGGTAAACCAAAACATTCTGTAGTAAGGTAACTGGTGAGTTCGACACGTATAGTTTACATAAAGGAAGATATTGATGTAATGAAAAGGAACAGTGTCCATGAAGGATCTTGATTTTTTGAATATTCAGAGCAAATTATTTGGTTCTCTGTCAGTTCTAAAAAAAATACTTCGATAAAAATCGAGCTTGCTAATTACATAAATCACAAATAGAGAATACTCTGAATCTGAATCAATGTCATTTGCAGAACCTATTTCTTCACTAAATTGTTCTGATCATTGATAGTGCTCAGCTGTTGCGACTTTCTCTTTCAACTTTACAACCTGGGTGGATGGAGGAAGCGTGATGTTCGTGATCCATCGACAATCGTAATTCATCTAATAGTTACGAAATCGTCGAAACACTAGAACTAGCATTCTAAATTTTGCACGCAAATATTGAATTATATATCAACCGATTTATCCACGATTTCACGCAAATTTTCCATCAACTGAATCATAAATCACAAGTTTTCCAGAAGATAAAAGAACTTTTTAAAATTGCGAGATACGAATCCACTAACACTAGAAACACGAGATTTCTAAATGACAGCAGCCATTATCGGCAATGACATCAGGGCTAAATTTAGTGTGTCTATTGCAAGGAAAGATATAGAAAAACTATTTAAAGGTTATATACCAGCCGGGCTGTAACGGCCGCTATGGGTTTATACAATAACGGAAGATTCGCCAGCTTCCAGGAATAAGAGGGTTAATTTCAAAATTGGCGCGATTTGTCCTATGATTTGCTTTATTGCATCTATGTTGGATTTCGTTAGTTATTCTTTCATTTGCTGAAGATGCTCCTAGATATGTATGTAAAGTCTGGCTTGTGTAAAACTACTACCTAATGTAACAAAACAAAATTAAAAATAATAAAACATAGAAAATCATGATTTACTTTTCTGAATTTGATCGATCTTAGACCTGGAGCGACTACGCTAGACTTCTTTCTTGAACTCTGATCTCGTGATCTAGAACTGAAATTAATCAATACACACACACATGTATAAATATATAAACACAAAACAATGAATTACAATTTATAAACAACTGAAGACCTGTGATGTTTCTGTTTATACATACAATATTGATATCTGTATATTGTGTGATGACTGCACACAATACAACTCTGCAGTTCAGAAAATATTGTAACTAGTTACAAAGGCATATGTCGATATATTTGTGTAAAATAAAATTCATCAAACTATCTAGATAGTTAATGATTTACTGTACTGAGTTTATAGAAACAATAACCTTTTTTTTCATGTAACCATTACTGCTATGAGATCTACAATGATTTATTACAGAAAAACAATATATCTAGGTCAATATAGTAATTGGTGACAAAGAGCAGAAGATATATTTCTCTCTGCGAGGATAAAATCTCAGCAACAATATTTATCTGATATAGTGGCATTTACTAAACTGAATTTTAAAACACAAACCTTCGTTTCCTGTGATTGTCACGACTACGAGATCTACGCTCGATCTCGGTCTCTGCTTCGCTTCTTCTTCCACCTCTTTCGGCTTCAGTTCTGTCATATTTGTTACGAGAGGACTTCTTCAGACACAGCTGGGCCTCGTATTCTGTCTCCATCCACTTCCAAATCTTCTCTGCATGATCTCTTCACGCTGAGCTTTCTCTGGGACGTTTTCAGTGACTAAAGTCTACAGAACACAATTGTTACTGTATATATGGACTACATAATACATTATATCATTTTGAAAATATATATATATTATCATTTAAAATCATTCATACTAAAGTAAATTTTTTTAGACATCCACATAAAATAAACACACTTCTGTTAAGTTCATCTTGGAAGTATGGGTAGCATCACTGTTAAAACTTGAATTCCTTCAAACTGTAAAGGGCTCAGAGATAGAATATGACCAACTATGTTGCAAACTGCTGTAAAGACAATACTGCTGGATTAGATGGAGGCATTCACAGAACTGACATAGAAGAAATATGTGACCAAGTGTACACTTGCCATAGAACAAAGATGCACCTCTTCCAAAACAATTCAACTAGATTGAAATATCACTCAACATTGGGTACTGCAATCCGATATATGTAATCATTGATATTTACAAATATTTGCCCAACTGTTCAGATGTTGAAATTTTTCCATACCAAGAAGTTTGGATGTTCAGAATTGTTTTTTGGCTATCATTCTGTCTTAGGCCCTAGTGATTCCATTGACTTGTGTTTTAATCTTCCATTTCTAATGACATGGCACAAAATTTATTCCTTTGTTATGTTGATAGTCAACTTCATTCTCTTTTAGGACAGTATTGTTAGTTTTAAAAAAAGCAGTTTATGAGGTATTCAGTAATTATGTCAACCACATCAATGTGTCCTGCAATGTCAGTACTGGGTCTCGTGGAAACTGAAAGAACTCAGTTTATTGCTGCATTTCTTCTTCTTCAAACGATCCACATCAACCACTTGTTAACCACTCTGTGGGATTTGTAGGGGATCTGATCTTAAGAGCGATTATACGTGTGTAGTTAAGCGCCTACAAGTAGGCCAGCACATTGCATGCTATGCTTTTTGTTCTGGGGTAGCTTCCCAGGCCTCTACCTCTATCATTTCTTATGCCATGCCTTGTAGGTCGCGGTGTTACTATTCTTTGCCACCCCATGTGAGCCCGGCAATAGAGGCGCATATAATGCCTTCCGCTTTTCTAAAATACTGTTTTGTCAGGCATGTCATTCTTTATTTCTAAACTACATTACCAACTGATCTGTTAACTGGTATTGAAATTCATGGACTTATATTTAGCAACGTCTCATTTCTGCAGAAGGAGCTTTCTGCTGTAATGTGTTTTCTTTTTTAATGACCATAACTTCAATCATCTTGCTATTCCGACTTAGTCCTTTTTGTTTTACTTTCTGTCACCATCCTTTCTGATAGTTTACGGAGATCTGAATTTTGCTAATAAAAAGGACAAAGTGCTGCTCTTTTGTTACTTTGATCCAATATAGAACAAAGTAGCCAGAAGATGTTGCAAACAAATCCCACAACCCTTTTCACATAACAATTATTACAGTTAGAAATTCTAGGATATGGTGAACGATTATGTATTAGGGGCCAGAATTGGAAAATGAGGATGCAGAAGGTCAGATACTTTGACTATTTAAGACCTATAAATTACTTACATATTTAAATAATATAAGGAAGCTAGTAGAATGTAGAAATCATATTACTAAGTGGAAAATGAGGAAAAAGTAGAGAAAGTGATAGAAATGAACAATAAATTACATATGGGTAGCTTACAGATTTAATGAGAGTTTTGCTTGAACTTCCCACACAAGCATGTCCAAATCTGGTTGTGTTTGACTAACTGCAATGACAGTTATTTTCCAGATGTTTGTTTGTTAACCAGTTTCTTGTTTTAGATTTAGTCCATATTTTGGGAAAACAAACTGTTCATCACAGACAAATATTACCAAACAGCAATGTCATTTTTGGTATTTGATGCAATCATTGGATATTCTGCATGTGAAAAATTAATTACATTTAAGTCCAATATCCTAGAGTCTCAATTTATTCTTGTCTTGCAAGTCAATAAATTCCATTAGCATGTCTGCAGAAGCATAAACTGAGGTGGGCATAAAGATGTTGAGAAGCATTTACTTGTGGTGAAAACCTTGAAACACTCCAAAATTGTCTGAGATTCATTGAGACATCCATGAGATGTTGAAATTAACAAAAGATGTTATTTGTTCTCTAAGTTTTCCAAAGAAAATATTTTTTTCAAGCTGGTTGTTATTCTCCCAGTCTCAGTGTATTCTGGAATGCCCTGATGTGACAGAAAGTTAATGTGCCACCTGCCCTGGTGTCTGTAAATTGAGATTAAGATAATACAGCTGCTGAATCATAAAAATGCAAGCTGAAGATCCAGATTTGATAACTCTTTGACCTGGTTATGCCTGTACATGTTTATGGAAACAGTATATCTCAGTCCATCTGTACAAATTTATGCCAGTATATTTTCGACTTAACAAGCGCACTTGAGCCTAAATAGCATTACGTGTTTGTATAATTTGTGTAAATCATTAGTTACCACCATAATGAAGGTTAATAGATTACAATGATCGATATTAGATAAGATGGCAGATAAAATAGCCTAAAACTGCATAAACACCAAAATTATTAGTGTGAAAATGAGATAAATGAAATCTGACAGATGACGACACGGGTCCCTACTATCAGAGTAAGTACAAGCTTCCCCTAGTAACCACAAGTCTAAATTACAAGTTCCTCTGAAGTCAGAATAGGCTCACCTGAATGGCAGGACAAAGGACAATGATAAAGAAGCAAGCTTCAAACAAAATTGAGTTACAGGTATCATATTAAGCTTGTGACGGTTCTAATCATGGCAAAGAAGAAAAAATACTGAATCCAATGTCTGAATATCAGCCCATAAGTTGCGCAATGTCTGTTGTCACTACCCAAGCCACCGTGTGGTGTGGGACCGCTGAAGGAAGAAAAGAGAGTCGCTGCAACTTACAAGGCATGTCAAGGGGGCACTGATGGTAGGACCTAGGAAGCTACTCTAGTATATAAAAAGCATCCCAGAAATTGATGTGCTGTCTACTTGTAAATACAACTGGCATAATGTACAATCGCTCTTAGGCTCAGATCACATACAAACCACAGAGTGGTTAACAAGTGGTCAATATGGAGCATTCAAAGAAGACTACCCAAAGCTTGTCCCAAATTAATGAAAACCTTAAAAGCAGATCTAGTGTTTTATTCCTCACATGCTGTGCTCTTGGGTGGTTGTAACATAAGCAGTTTCATAACGATGAATAATTTTGTAATACCACTAATAAAGATAAATAACTGTGCTGTGTCTGTTTTATCTGTTAGTTCATCCAAGCAACAGAGTGCTACAAATTTGAACACACTTTTTAAAGCCTCTATTTACGCATCCACCATGTAATCTATGTATCTTCTGACAGTTCTGCATGATAAACCAACTTTTAATTAAAGAGTTTGCTTTTTGCAGCTTACGGCACTTTTTACAGCTTCATTGAAACACTGTCAAAAATCTATAGTGGAAAAATATCAATTTTTTCTTCATTTTTCAATAATTATTAGTAATCTTCATCATGATTCTTGATCACAACATTGCAGGCTTTAGGAACCATTGCTACAGAAATTTAGACTATCAGTCAAAACACATGGGTTTGTAACCTTTAGCATGCCAGTGGATAAATTTAGTTACTCATCAGAAAATAAACTGGTATACAATAGTTACCTTTAACTGTTCCACTTTCTCTGATGTGATAAAGCCAAGATGGAGTTTGCTCTCCAGTGATCTGCCAGACGCCTGTCATTACAGTGAATACCAAGGTAAGCACCACAAACTTCACAGACTCTCAATTTTTGCTTGGTAACTGATGCAGGCATAGAATCTTTAATTCAATCTGCAGAAATAAAGAGTGTACAATCTGCAAGTGCATTTTGTATGCAGCATTAACAATTATTTCTATTTCCCAATGTGTTCTAATTATACAAATTTCATCTCAAATTCTTCCATTCTTTTAATTGAAATACTGTCTATATTGTCTCTTGTATAAACCTCACTGTCATTTATAGTTCACAGGTTTGTAGAGCTTTCTTTCGGTGTTGCTCACCGAGCCAGTGAGCTTGCATGGTATATCAAATTTGGGCAGTCTTGCAGTTAGTTAGTGCCTAGAGTCTGTGGTGCATGTCCAAATACACATATGCCTGAACAGTCATTCTTAATTTTGTAGGCATGTGCAGAGTCAAGTGTGTCCTATTCTGAGATGCTTAATAGCAGCTTTATCTAATCTAGCCGTGTTGATGGCTTTCTGATTGATTTGACTATTAAGTCTGATGGTATGTAACTGGTACATTTAGTTGCTTATTCATAGCCCATTCTCATCCAGTCTGTCACTGCCTCGTTTATTTTCATCTCAAATATATATTAAATAAATTAAAACATTTTGTTGTTACCGAGACATAATTTGAAATGGGGACAGACAAAATTGAGAGCAAATCCTAATCATGTAGTCGGTGGGGATTGTGTATGCAGTTAACTCATATTTTTCTTACTGCTACATATATATAACAAGGCAACCTAATGACAAGTGTGATGATTGAAATTAGAACCTGATATTTGTTCCTAGTGATCCATGACAAAGAAACCAAGTTATGTAAAGTAAGTACATCAATTAAAACATCAGAAAGTTTTGTTTTTTAAAAACATTAAAAAATATTCACAACAAATACCCCATCCCTCAGATTGAGTTTTTTTTTTTTTAAGGGTCTCTCTTCTTCCAACATTTTATAGAACAAATAATTTCCCCCGTTCACTTCGCTTTAGCCATCAAAGTCCCAATTCTAAGGATTTGTCTGCCTGGTCAAAGAACAATGATCTTAGAAATTTAAATTATTATAATTAAATAAAAAATACAGGCCTAACACTGTATTCCCATATACCACAAGGATTTTCTTCTTCCCCATCTCTTCATGCGCAATTTTTGTGGACCACAACTGGGCAGACAGTTGGTCTGTGGCTTCCCAAAGCTTAGTTTTCAGGTCACTGGGGGGCCAAGGTTCTCAGCCCCAGGAGGACAGTCTTGGGATATGCCTGGTGTCTTTTCTCCCCCTTGACACGGCAGAGCGTTTGACTTATTCCTAGCTGTAAAATGTTTGTTGAGTCTGAGGTCCGGGTAGTCAAAATAATGCCTGGCTGTTTGCTTAGGTTTTTGAGGAGTCTTTCCATAATCATATCCAGTTTTTTTCCCGTCTCCAGATTTTCTTGTAGAGGTTTTGACCTCTTGAAAAGAAAGGGGAAATTTGTCTTCACCCCCCTCCTTGCTAAGACATCACCCTCCATTGCCTGAATGCAAGGAAGGGGAACCACGCAAGTAAATTTTCTCTTCCCAAGCTGACAAGTTTTTTTTAGGTTTTTTACTGTGCTGTCAGTGGATTTACCCTCCAGGGTTTGAAGGACAGTGATTTAAAGAAAACCATTTTCCCCGGCTGCTGCACTTTTCATGGATGTGCCCCATCAGAAGGGCAAAGAGTTCTGTTTTTGGTTGAAATATTTTCCAGTAGGGGCCCAGAAACGTAGTAGCACTGGGTCCCCAAGTAACCCTGCCCACCTTCGGTTGTCCTCCGATCCATCTGTAAACCCATCCAGCTGTTTCGAAACATGTAATGGAGGTTCCATTGTATGCTTTTACTAGATTGGGCTCGCATCTTGCAAAATTTGGGGAGGAGGTTAAAAGTTTATGCCACCTTTTCCCAGGAAAAAAAATTTTTTTCCTGTAGGGAAATTTATGATTTAGTAGTTCCGATGATTTTCCCTTTTCTTTTGTTTTGGGTTTTTGACGTACGTTTTACGTTTTTTGTTCAGCCTTTTTTCGCTGGAGGGTGAGGCATTTTTTGACCCTTTTCTTTGAGAATCACTTTTCTCCTTCTTCTGTTTTCCCAAGGGCTGGATTTTGGGCGCCTTTTCCATTTCACTTGGTGGTTTTTATGGTCCCAAAAAGACGCAGACACCTGTTTTGTGTTTTTTCCACGTTTTGTTTGAATGGCGCTGATATCCGCGATGATGCATTTTCCCAGGCGGTCTAACTGCACCAGTATACACCTGACCGGGATTAAAATCAGCCCCAGGTATTTCCCACCCAGTTTCCGCATCCCCTTTTTTCCTAAAGCCTTTCTGTTTGCCCCTTATGTGATTTTTTCCTGTCAGCGATGTCGAACCCAAAAAAAGGGGGAAGGGGAAGGGAACTTTCATGTTGAATTTCGTCAAATGTTCCCCTTTGAAAAGAAAAAAGCGTTGCTGATTTTTTGTCTGTTTATTTTAGACCCCTTTTATTTCCCCCACATTATGCGCTGTTCAGGCTGGCCTAGAGTTTAAAGAGGCAGGACCCAGAATTTGAGTGTCCAAAAGCAGTCATCGCAGGAGAGGGTGGAACATGTCTGGGGCAGGTTTTGGGCAGATCATTAAATTATACCAGAAAAGCAAAGGGACATCCTCCCTGTGGGACCCTCCCTTTAATTTGAATCTGGGACGGCCCCCATCCTTTTGATGTTCTATGGGTAAAAAAGTCTTTATCCAATACATTCTCCCCCGATTCATGGAAGGTTTGGGGAAAAACCATTTTTCCCAGATTTTGTGAACCTTAACACAAGAACACGGAGGGTTTTCTTTTTTAAGTTTTCTTGCCCCCAAATATGCCCTTGGTCATTGTTTATGCTGCCTGTAGCCGTGGGGGCGGGACCATTTTTGGTTTGGGATTCAAAAAACCACTGAGTCTAGGGGTTATCCCCTTTCCAGATTTTGCAGCAACTTAGAAAACAAAGGTCGTGCCCAGGACCTTTTTGTTTTTTCCCCTTTTGAAGAGGGGGTGATTGTGATTTTCCAGATGTCTGGGACTCTCCCCCCCAACTATTGTTAAAAATCTGGAGAAGACTCTGTCAGGGGCCTATTTTTTGAGCATGTCGTTGAACCCATCTGGCCCCGGGCCCTTTTTCCATTGAGCTTTTTCAGTGCTTTTGCGTGCAGGGGATGTCCCCCATACGGGTTCATTTGGGCCCTTTTGAAGGCTTTTATCTCACTTCTGACTTTTTCCTTTTCTTGACTTATTACATGAGTTTTTTGCTTGAAACACGGGGCCATCAGGTCTGCGTTTTTAGGTTGTTCCCTTGCGGGAGAACTTTTTTTCCTCTGAGGGTTTTATGTCGGCTTTTGGTCTCCCAACTTTTATATCTTTTCCATTTCAAAGAGGCTTTTTTTTCTTTCGGTTTTTCACTCGGGTTTTCTTTTTTAAATAAAGGGCCCTGTTAGGTTGTATTACTTTTTGGCCCGGGGTTTGCGAGTTCCATTTTTTTTTCGGGCACTGCAAAGTGAGTTTGGAGAATTTCCCATCTCGGTTCCAAAGCTTGGCTCCCCCCGGGATACCCTTTTTGCAGCAAAAAAAAGGCTTTTTAAATAATGTACTCTGTCCTTTTTTTCCTGATTGATTAATTTCACAGTACTTTTCAGTTCTTAAAGCCCAGTCTGCCTTTTGTAATTCCAACTGGGGGCAGGTTTGTGTTCCCCGAGTTTTTGGGGAGTTTCACTGGTTATGGTCACACCCCAATCGGTCAGACTTGTTTTTCTTATCCTGTAATGTCGCCTGTAGCAAAAGCCGATCGGGGGTGTTTTGGTGCCCCCCGTGAGTAACATGTGGGGACATCGGGGTGGTTGAAAATTTGGGAGCTTTGTGATCAGCCATTCTTCAAGGCCCCGGGGATCTAGGTGTCATAACCCCAGCTTGGTGAGGGTTTTAAGCCCCTACATAAGCTTTTATTTTGAACTTTGATAGTTTCCAGCCAGTTTGAATGGAGGGGGGTAAGTATATATTGATAGGTCATCTTAGTGTTGTTGATAAGGAGTTGAACAGCTATGAATTCTGTGCTATCTGATTGGACCTGGAATTTCAACTGCCGGTATGGAATTTGAACTGAAGTGTTACTACTCCAACCTTATGTCTATTTTCTCTATCCTGACGGAAGGTTTCAAATCCCCTAATGCTGAATCTATTTGATTAAGGTGGCCTTTTGGATACAGCAGATGTCAATCTTTTCTGTCATGAGACGTTCCTCTAGCTCTCGTTTTTTTGTTGGTTACCCTTCTGTTTCCATTGCATAATTGGGTGAGAGGTAAATTGTCCCTTGCTGCCAGTAGTAATACCCTGTCCTCCCCTGGCTTTTGCAAGAATCAACGGGCGCCAGTACTAAGGGTGGACCCCTTCCAGGCAGGGGTCCGTCCCCCCACCACCTTGGTGTTTCCCATGGGGGTGGCACCACATTTATTAAATATTTGCGCATCCCATTGAGTTGTTGTTGTCGATTTCCTCCCCAAATAATGGCTGACCATTCCGTTTTGAGACATCTTTTTTTGAGGTTGTTTCAGACAGTTGAGTCCTGCTGACGAGATCTGTTTTCCCGGATACCACAAGGTATGAAAGGGTTCCTTTACCTTATAATGAAATACATTCACAAAATATTCACTTTATAATAATAATTACTAAAATATTATTTGTATGAAATATATAATATAGGCGCATTGAAAAGTAATGCTTCAAGTCCATAACTTTGTTAATATACATAATTTACAAATGAAACATACATTTTCAGAAAGCTTGAGATGTCCACTACACAATGGGTCATTATTTTTCGACATTATCACCCCCACGCCCACACGCCAACGTCGAACTAGTTGTTGCATGACGTCAAGAAAAATCTGATGATTTTCACGGCAGGTACGCACATCTGCTGCCACATCCTCGTAGAAGCAAAATCTTTTTCCCCTTGAGATTTTCCCTTGAGCTTTGGAACAGGAAAGTCACAAGGTGCCAAATCGGGCTTATGGTGGGTGCGCTAAAATGCCAAATTGAGAGTTTAATGCCGCCGCTGTTTGTCTACGGGTGTGGGGCGATTGTCATGTTGAAGGACTGGTTTCAGGACAACACGAGAGTCTGCCCGTAGTTTCCATCGTTTCCACATACCCGATCAAATTTACAGTATTGCCGCTCAAAATTGTGGATTACGCCTGGAGCCCCAAAAATGGTCATCAAAACTTTTCCGCGGACGCGACAGTTTTGAATTTTTTTGGGGGTGGGTGAGTTTTGTGCCTGTATTCCATGACTGGCGTTTGTTTTCAGGTCGTAATGATGCACCCATGACTCATCGCCAGTGACAATTGGCAGATAAAGTCATCCCCTTTGCTCATATCGCATCAGGTGTTCCGACACCCCTGATGTCGCATGTTTTTTTCCCGGGTGCAGCAGCAGGACCCATCTTGCACAAACTTTCCTATACCCTAGCAATACATGAATAATGTGATGCACTGCTGGCCGAAATGTCAAGCATGTAGCGACATCTTTTGCTTGATGGGGCATTGACATGAATCAGTTTCCACTGCGAGCCTGATCATGCAAGGTCATCCACTGAGTCGCTTTAACAGCCCTTTGCCCACCTCCTAACAGTACTCCATCCACACAGCGACCATATACCGCCTCATTCTCCGATGCATGTCGATGGGAACACAACCTTCGCTGTAAAGGGACCAATCACAGCTCTTTCTTCAACCGAATTTCCATGTATGACGCCATCTTTGGGTAATGTTGCGCATGCGCAACATTCCAGAATTGACCACTGTCCTGAAAACACACTTACATATACTTTATTCTGATATGGTGTCAATTGCTCCAAAAACTATTAATAAAGTTATGGACTTGGAGGCATTACTTTTCAATGCACTAAACAAAACGTTTAGTAGAATGGGCCAAACTTATGTTATTAATATTATTTCCCAAACCCCATTTTTTTTGCAATAAATGTTAAACTAGTATCTTTATCTGTTGTAGTGTCTTTTCTACTAATTTTGTCAGTCACAATGTAATCCAATCCTGCCTCTACATTATGTCTCAAAATGATGATAGCTACTTTTCTTATGTACACGATCATACTCAGTATATTAGATTCAATCTCTCAGAATATTAATATGATTAGTATCACAATAAGAATGATCAAATTGGTTGTACAGAATGAACGCTAAGAAGATATCTAAATATAATGCATACACTGCATGTGATTACCGATGTGTCTTCTTCGTGTTCTTACCATCAAATTTAATCACTCTTTGGACATGTTTGATCTGCCAAGAACGGGATATTTCACATTGGTTTGGTAGGCCCAAACGCATAGACTGCTCCAAACCTCTCCAAACCTCCTAGTCGCCTCGACATGAGTGGAGGTAACAGTGACTATTTTAACTGGAAATGGGCCGGGAACCACTCGGCAGGCCATGTGTGTAAAATAGCTTTATTTTGTAAAATTTATAAATAACAATTTTAAATAAATATATTTCCAAAACATCCACCTGTTAATATTTGTTACATTTTTTTTTTGGGATGCAAAATTAAAAAAAGCATTCTTTCTTACCTTGGAGTTTTTCCCCCGCTAAGTTCTTCCTGTGTTTCTTTCAGGGCCGCTTAGCAACCCTTTTTACGGGCACAGTCGTAATGAAGCCTGCAAGTGTTCCATAGCCTGCAAATTATTTTAATACAATACTATTGAGTTTTCCTACCAGAACTTGATCTAATTGTCTGCAAACTACAGCAGCTGTTTATATCAGTTTAAAATGCAATACAATAATACAGAATAGCATGATCTAACAGTATTTTAAAATAAAGTTTGCAGTAATCTAATTTGTATTGGGCGAGACTTACATCAATATCGTAGAAGTAGTCTTTTTCCTGGCTGCAATTTATGGTCTGCCGTAGGGCCAGGTCATGGGAAAATTTGGGCAGTCTCCAGATCCATGCGCTAAAAAAGAAAATTCACCTTCACAATTAGTTATGTGCAAAGTAATTATAACAGCGCTTAAAATGCACACAAGTTTGAGTGAAATTTTGTACTTTTTCCAACAGCTAATATGAAGCTGATATAGTGCATTTAGGATTTAAAATCAACGGCACACTGTGATTTTAAAAGGGTTTGATAAGCAAAAAAATAAAAAAAAGAAACCTTTTTCATACATAAGAGGGATATCAAATTTTGGCCAAGATTTTTGACAGTCGGCACACGATTGTTGTGGTCAACATCACGCCTTACCCCCTAGGAAGTGCTTTTCCTGGTACCAATGAGGCTGGGTCGACCTTTAGAAATTCCCCGCCACTGTGGAATTAACCCAAACACTTTCCTGAAGCAAGTTGACTAACAACTGGGTTCTGAGAACACACTTATCTTTAGCTGTATAGACACAGCAAGACTGCAAACATTTGACAAACAGCTTCAACACTGTTTACACAGGACAGTTGGAAAACTAAAGCACAGAAAAAATAATGCAACCTGTTGTCACATTTTCACTGGTAACTGTTATGAAAACAATGTTTAACTTCACAACAAATGGAGAATAGATTACATTACTTTAAGTATGAGCAAAAGAAACATAAATTACATTTATTATATGTTTGAGCACAAGTGAAAAAAATGATATTAGACATGATATCAAGAAATCTTGCTACAGATGAAGACTGAATGACAAAATTAAAACAAAATTTTCTTTTTACATTAGCCCAAATGGATCTATAAAAATTGTCCCATTTGATGATACAGTGAATCAATGATGCATAGGGAAAAAAATGCTGGAGTGACTTAAGATTTTATTCCTGGGTTCTATTAGTACATATGTTAACATAAGGGGGCAGACCTCTTCAGTTGAAGTGCAGAAATCAGGGAAAACCGATTTATGAGAAATTCTATTTTAACTTGGGTCGAATTATACAAATAGTCTGCCATTTTTAAAATACTAACCCACTTTTCTTTAGCTCCCTTCCTTGCATGTTTACTTTGTATCAGACACACAAAGTCCATCTGTTCATAACAGACAAAATAACACCCATTTAATTATTCTGTCTGAATGACACCAAACAAAAATATAATTTCTGTTGACTTTGTACAACCTTTTACAGAAGAATTGTTGTAAAGTTTCTTGGAATTTAAACAGAAGATGGCGATTAAAAAGGGTCCAACTCACGGTTTCTTACGCCCCTCCTAGAATGTCAAAGTATGTAACAGTATGACACACCAACCTGATCCAAAGTAGCTTTTGAAGCTAAGAAGGAATGAAGAAAAAATTTAATTAAAACAATTGTCTGGCTGAACAAATATTTAAATGGCTGGCCAGTCAGTTGACGCCAAACAAACCACTCACCCGTGTAGCCAGTATATCATGGGGCAACAGCTGAGTAGAAGCTCTTACATACCGAGGGTCAAAAATTCACTGATACTTTTCAGAACTTACAGTCAGTGAGAGATAGAGAAGAAAGAAATGACAGGTGAATATTTCTGTTAGATAAACCAAGACCTGGTAGCAGAAAGAACTGATTTCTATTCATACATACATGATTTGTTGGGCGCACATGTTGCCTTACAAATGTCTGGTTTAGGGATTGCAAAAACTTCCATTCTGATAAATCTGTGTCCTACTTATTAAAACACAGACATATACCAAAACAGTGTGTAAGTATTCAAAATATTAGCCTGCATTTAATTTGGACACTTAAGATTAACCATGTCAACATCCATGTGGAGACAGGTTTATCAGTGGGAAGAACACATGTTTGCAAAAGATGCAATTTTGGTCTGTCCTGAGAATTACTTGCAACAGACACAATCACAACGTGTATATACAGTTTCACTTGGTTATATCATCAATCTACTGAGGTGATTCTGGAGAAATATATCTAACTGTATTGACTTTGTTACTAGTTTTTGGTGGTTTTTTTTGGGAGTAAAGACTATCTTATATGCTATTTCCCCATTAAAACTGATGAATAGTTACAGAAGCAACATTTATCTTTACACTATAATAACAAAATTCAGACTTGATATCAAAGAATAACAGTAATATAAACAGCAACAAAATAGAACCTGAAAATGTAACTATGAGATATATTACTCAGTTTTTTGCAGTTCTGATTTGTTGTCTGCCTTCTATGGGGTTGGGTATGCAGCATTCAGTTTTCCTGTGATATGTTAATATTTTGGTTTTTTTATTATCATTTTTAATGTTTCAATATCTTATGATTTCTGGGGCAATTCATGTGTCTAGTCATCTAGATCATCAAGCTACAGCTAGTTGTCAGGACAAAATTCAGTCTCCCGGCACAGGAAAAGCTTTCAAAGATCCTGACTCATAGCACCACCTTTATGCTCACCCGAATGAAATTTAGGTATAGTCAGGGGACCTTTTAAAGGTGCATCGACTGATTTTTCGTGAAGGTTTTTCTTTTTGTCATCAGTGTCCCCCATACAGGCATGCTTTCTCAACTTTAGAGGTATTCATAGGACCCGATAGTTTTAAATAACAATAGACCACATTCTATTGGCTGAAATCGGGTACATGTGTCCCAAACGTGTGAAGTCTATGCGTTAGGGGGCCCACCAAACCAATGTGCAACATATACACGTTCTTTGGGAAGATCAAACATATCACAAAGAGTGATTAAAATTGGTTTAAAGAACAAACAAAGAAGAAGATGACCAAAATTCTCAAGTCACATTTCTATATGTATCCTGATTTAGCCTGCCTCTGTCATAGCATATTCTAACTCAGAGATGGATTATGTTCTCTGTCCATATTGTCTCACCATAATCATTCCATCTCCCAATGATGACCGCAAAACAGGTTTATTTGTTTACCCTGTAGCGCTTAGTGTGCTCTGCTCACTTATGTTTCCTCCTTGAATATATATATTTTGTTGAAAGTGTCAGGTCATCTATTGCCACTCATGCAGCTGGGAAGACAATGCCCTTGGTCTGTGGCTGTTTATTTATTCAAAATGAACAACGGACTTAAATGTAGCTGACACTCATGTCTAGACTATACAACTATGGGGATATGTCCGGCCCTCTTTCCAAACCGAGCAACTGAAAATATATGTACACTTAATGTTTGAACTATACTTGTTCCATTTTCTGTTCACTATTTTACAATTATCTTTCACCTGAAAGATTTTCAATATTCACCAATTCAATAAATGATTATGCTAAACTTTGATCATCATCACCTTTCAACCCCATCGGGGCACAGGTCTTCAAAAACTTCTTCCATTTTTCTCTCTCTTGCCATCCCTTCCAACCTTTCCATGTTTTGCCTATCCTCTTATATCCGCCTCAGCCCCTCTCTCTTGGTCTGCTTGGCCTTCCCTACTCCTCTTTCCTCGGGTTCCAAAAAATGCCTGCCGTCGATGCTTCCGGTCGGTCTTCTCAATGTATGTCCTATCCATCGCCAGCGCTTCCTGAGCCTCTTCTCCACTGGTATCTGCTTGTTCTCTCCCTGAGTTCCTCGCTTGAATCTTATCATACCATCATCCTCTATCCCACGAAACATCCATTTACTAAGGTCTGTAGTTTTCTGATAGTTCCTTGTAGTCTTCCATGTTTCCGAGCCATAGAACAGCACTGACTTCACATTTGACTGGAAAATTCTCAGTTTGTGTTTGTTTTGATCTCCTTGCCTTCCATTCTTACTCAATGCAATAAAGTCCTCTTTCTTTTTTTATTCTTATCTTAACATCTTTGTTTGTTCCTCCTTCGATCTATGTTGCTCCAAGGTATGTGTATGATTCTACATCCTGCAGTGCTGTTTTCCAGCATAATCTGGTTTACATTTGGCATTTATTCTCTAACCTTGGTCTTCCCTTGTATTTTCAAACCTAGCTGCTGAGAATTATTTAGGGGATTATTTTGTTTTAATCGTCGTGTCTAAACTTTGATACACTTCAAAATGTCACTAACAAAGCCAAAATTAATACACAAACGTTTTATACATTGCAAATGTCTTCTTACTATTCAAAACATAATTTGTCATGAATATGGAATTTAAATTAATCTCTAACCAATAAGGGCTAAAGGGGAAGAGAGACTTAGTTGTCGGTCCGTGGTGTCGAGTCCAAAGGGAAGCAAAGAATAGTACCACTGTTACCTACAATGCATGTCAAGAGGCGGTAATGTAGGCACTAGGTATGCTACCCCAGTAAATAAAAAGCAACGTAGAAATCAGTGTGCTGGCTACTTGTAGGTGTATAACTGGCACAATGTACAAATGCTCTTAGGCTCAGATCACATACAAATCACAGAGTGGTTAAAAAGAGCGCTCAAGAAGTTGTACCGGGGTTTCCCCATGGTTCCGTCCATGTAACAGAAATGGTGCATATGCCCCAGAGTGTTGACAGAGCAAAACTTCATAGCTCCAACAACAATGTTAGGATCTCTTGAAAAAATTGAAAGCATGACTTATCCAGATTCAAACCCCCCAACATCTAGAACAACATTAAACCTTTTACAAATAGACCCCAAATA
>JADZMA010000541.1:0-33339 GCA_020796225.1 Arion vulgaris | reverse complement strand
TTCAGGATTATTTGGAGCTACGGAGTTCGGCTTGTGTAATACTTCGCAAAAGGGGTGCCATTTCTGCGGAGGGAGGGGGGTGAGCCAAGAAGTCAATACTTTATCTTAGACCTCTTAGAGTAGATCATAGTCTTTAGATACCCTTTGGGTAGATCATAGCCTTTAGATACCTTAGAGTAGATCATAGCCTTTAGATACCTTAGAGTAGATCATAGCCCTTTTGATACCTTAGAGTAGATCATAGCCTTTAGATACCTTAGGGTAGATCATACCCTTTTGATACCTTAGAGAAGTATAGTTCTTTAGATACCTTAGAGGGAGATCATAGCTTTAGACCTTAGGGTAGACCAAGCCTTAGATACCTTAGGGGAGATCATGCCTTTAGATACCCTTAGTAGATCATAGTCTTTAGATACCTTAGAGTAGATCATAAGCCTTTTGATACCTTAGGGAGATCATAGCTTTTGATACCTTAGGGTAGATCATAGCCTTTAGATACCTTAGGGTAGACCATAGCTTTAATACCTTAGGTAGATCATAGCCCTTTAGATACTTAGGGTAGACCATAGCCTTTAGATATTAGGGTAGACCATAGCCTTTAGATACCTTGGGGGTGTTGGGTGAGAAGTAGGGGTTAATCACGGAAAATGACAGCCGTATCCGGGGTTTTTCCATGGTATCATGATCCTTTTCCCCCCCATTTCCCCACCTGTCGTTTGACCCCAGTACCCCCCCAAAGTCTCGGCTGATCAAACAACATGGTGGGCGGAGTAATCCTTTTTTAACCCTCCCACGCCCCCCCTTTTTCTCCCCCATTTTCCCCTTACGCCCCTTTTCCCCCCTTCCTTAGTTGCACAAGAGGTGATAAGACACTGGCATTGCACGAGCCAAAAGGTCACCTGCTTGCGGGGACCCAGGGGAAAACGGACTCTGTGTTTTGGGAAGGAAAGCTGGAGGGGGGAGTGCAAAAAACACCTATGAAATGATGGCAGGCCAAATTTAAATGCCCGCCAGAGCTAGTGATAAAGGCCTGAAAAAAAAGGTGCACCTATGACTAGCGGGATTGTACAGCGGTAAAAGGGCTCCCAAGTTCGCCCGTGACCCTATCCCACTTCTCCCCGAAACTCCCGACCCCCGGTCAAGTTAGAGATCTATTCTGACAACCTCTTTGGGATAAAATTGTCGCCAAACCCCAGACATAATGCCAATCAACACAAATATATTAGATGACTCGGACTCCCTGGCAACAAGGTCCCCGCAGTCCCCTTCGTGTAAAAAATTTTAAAAGGGGTCCTTTCCAGATAAACATATCAGGACTCAGAATAAAAAGAGGGAGCTCGAAAGAACTTACAAAAAGGGTAACATTGTTTCAAAAACCATCTTACCCAAAGAGGATTTAAACATCCGGCACCCAATACAAATGGGTGCCGATTAAGGACTAGACACTGATAAAAATGATGTGCAGGCAGAACCACAAAGACCACAAACAACATAGACACCCGAATAATGTGGTTTGAGGGAGTAGAATACTGCATAACATCTATTTTTTCCCCCAAACCCTACCTCTGACCACCCGTTAAAGGGAAACCCCATGCCCCAGAAATTTTTGCGGGAGACTTTTGCACACACCAGCCCTAGGTTAAAAAGATTACAACAAAGGGGAGACAGAAGACCGTGTAACTCATCCAACCTACAAAATTTCAGAGCCAAAACCAAACCAACTTTTAACAGAGCCCATGGTACGAAAGAGACCAGATTTTACCATAGATCAGCTAATTATAGATGCAACAACATCCTGTTGGGATGATAAAAGGGGGACCATCCCCCCCATACTTATCTCTTAAAAAGCAACTGAAGCTGCATAGAAATAGAAAGTTCAAATTTAAAAAAGCAGACTGCCCCCTTTCAGAACCAGACCAAAAAGGGCATGAAAAATTTACCCCCGGGAAAATCATACTGTTTTTCAAAAATTTAAAAAACTAAAAGCCAAAAAAGGGCCACCCAAAATGGAAACAAGAAAAAAAAGTTTACGGGAACAAAGATCTAAAAAAAGAGGAGGATAGAAAAAAAGAAAGAAAAAAGGGAAAAAAGAACCTAATCAGAAAAAAACCAATTAAACGCTTGCTGCAAAGTTCCCTTTAATTAAAGCAGCAAAGAAGATGAAATGGAAGAACGTCAGAAACTTGATCTAAATAAAGATGGCCACAAGGCATGGGATCTGATAAACAAACACGGCACAAAAAGAAAGAAAATCCCAGACCCATCAAAAAAACAATGAAACCATCATAGATGAAAAAAAGAAACTAAATATTAAACAAACATTTTGCAGCTTTAAACAAAACAAAGAAGAAAAAGCGGATAAAACATGGAAAATTTTAAAAAGAAAAAAATGACCAGTAGGAATGATGGCATTTGAACAAGTTTTTAGTCTTTTGGAGATAAACAAATAAAAAAACTAAAACCTCAAAAACCCCAGGCCCAGATAAATTAAAAAATAAAAGTTATCCTAAAAAGAAGGCTAGGTTGATATTTGTTCCAAAAAAAGAACAAAAGGCCAAAAAACCCGCTTTGGGGCAGCCAATATACTCCCATCCCCAAGAAAAAAGGGGCCAGTAGGAGTCCCTTTTAAATTTGGGATCTCATTGCTAGAGGAAAAAAGGGGAGAGAATGGGTTTAAAAAGACTTTATTTTTTAAAAAAACCCCGTCCATAATACCCGGCAGGGTTTAGAGGGCTGCAGAACAAAAACCAACTCTTCAGACTTGTTGGAACAATTGTGGATTCCGAATAAAACACCAACCCCGGTTTCACGATTTCACAAGCAATGACAAGTCGGGGGAAGGGCCTCTTGATGAAGATCTCCAAAAAGATCATGGAAAGATGTTACAATGGATACAAGTTTTCCAAAACAGGGCCCTTTGGGAAAATCTTTTGGGGGAACAATTCCTCCAAGGAAATGGGGGCCCCCCACAGGGCTCTGCCCTTGGGTGCACCCTTTCCCCATCCATCAAGACCTCCCCTCCCCTTTTAAACCCCCACAGAAAACCCTTTGCATGCCTTGTAAATGGAAAGAGAAATACCCCGTACTAACTCCCCAAACTTAATAGAAACCCCTTTCCATAATCTCAACATTTGCAACCTAAAGCAAAATCAATGAACAGAAAACTGTGTATACTACATTTCCCCAAACCCCAAAAAAACTCAAAGAAACCCCCTGAATGGGGCCTGCTAAAAAAAAAGGGAAAAGACTTCCGACAAATTAGACAAACAACAGGATGACAGAACACATTAAAACATAAAAAAAAAAAGCATCTAAAAAACTCAACATTTAAAACTTACCCACCTGGGGTGAACAAACACCCTTAGGCAACTTTTCTTGGCAAAAATCTACAATGGACAATGCCTTCCCTTCAAACTAGAGTGAGCACATCCCTTTTCCCGGGCAGGTGCAGAATCAGGGTTCAGGTTTTTTGGGGGAAAAGGGAAAGACCCCAACTGCTCTTGTGAAATTGACCCAACATCAACCACGATAATGGGACGAAGGGGGAAATAAAGCTCGGCGAAAAAAAGAATAGAAAAAAAACCTCCCCGACAAACTATTGGAAATTTAAAAAATCAAAAAATCCGCAAAATCATTCTGGAAGTTGGAAAAATTGAAAAATCCCTCTCCCAATGACAGAGAAAGATCACCCTGCCCCCCACCACCATGGCTAAAAATAAAAAAACCCTAATCCCCGAAAACCTCCGAAAAACTATAAAAAAAAGCAACACTTCCCCTCTTAAAACCTGCCCGGACAAAGACAGTTATCAACTTTCTTTTCCACACACGTGGTTCAGCTTTTAAAGCCCCACTTACCTGGCTTGGCATATACCGAAATATCCCGATGGAACTACCAAGTTACTGTGTCCTTGTGGAAATTTTGTTCCCAACTATGAGGCAGAATTTAAACCATAAAGACCCTGAGAACTAGTCCACCAGCAGTTTAACTTGGAAAATATTTTCCAAGACATGATAGTTTTACGACTCCCCTCCCCACTACAAGCTTTAGAAGAACAGAACAGTCAAGCGAGATCCCGTCATTGGATTAGTCATCCCCAATCGTTTCCTCCTTTGATATTAATGTTTCACAGTGGATTCCTGGGCACACAAAATCCCAGGAAAAAGAAAGGAGATCATCTGGCCCACAGGATCATCAAAAAAAAAAGAAAAAACCTGTTGATACAAAAATAAAAGTTCTGAAAAACAACCCAGAGAAGATTTAACCATGGGCATGGGGGCGACTGGTCGGACCCTTAGAGAGATGTTGACCAAAAACCCCAAAGGGCAAAAAAACTGCTGAAAAAAAAATCAAACACTATCTTTTAAAAGCAGGACATGTTGGGCGAAAACCTACACAGAATAAACCCCACACCACCCCACTGGGAAAATGCAGTCACTCTGAGACAGTAACATATCTTGCTTGAAATTTCCCGATCAAAAATAGACAAGAACTCCTCCCCCCCCACCCATCTTTCATAATACCCCTTTAAAAGTCTCCCACAACTACAAAAACACATGCAGATTCTAAAACGGGATTGGCTGCCCAGAGTGCTCCCGCCCCGGTTAGAAGAAGAAGAAGAAGAACCAAGTAGATATGTCTTTAGATACCTTTGAGTGATCAGTTTTTGATTTTAGGGGGATCATACCTTTTGATACCTTAGGGTAGATTATCTTTTGATACCTTAAGTAGATCATATCTTTTGATACCAGAGGAATCTTCTTTTGATACCTTTGAGAGATCATAGCCTTTAGATACCTTAGGGTAGATCATAGTCTTTAGATACCTTAGAGTAGATCATAGCCTTTAATCCAGAGTAGATCATAGACTTTAGATCCTTAGGTAGATCATAGACTTTAGATACCTTAGGGTAGATCATACCCTTTAGATACCTTAAGTAGATCATAGCTTTAGATACCTTAGAGTAGATCATAGTCTTTAGATACCTTAGGGTAGATCATAGTCTTTAGATACCTTAGAGTAGATCATAGTCTTTAGATACCTTAGAGTAGATCATAGTCTTTAGATACCTTAGAGTAGATCATAGCCTTTAGATACCTTAGAGTAGATCATAGTCTTTAGATACCTTAAAAGTAGATCATGGCCTTTAGATCCCTTTTAGGGTAGATCATAGTCTTTAGATACCTTAGAGTAGATCATGTCTTTAGATACCTTAGAGTAGATCATAGCCTTTGGATCCTTAGAGTAGATCATAGACTTTAGATACCTTAGGGTAGATCATAGCCTTTAGATACCTTAGAGTAGATCATAGCCTTTAGATACCTTAGAGTAGATCATAGTCTGTTGTCAGTGATGAAATCAGAGACATGTCTGGTCAACCACTAGTGACAACTTATAAGAAAGAAGATGGAGATATTTGGAGGCACACCTTGAGGAGAAATGATCAACGAATATCAAAGCAGGCATTGAAGTGGAATGCAAAGGGTTCAAGAAGAGAGTCGACCTAAAGAGACCTGAAACAGGACTTTGCGGGGAAAAGGCAGGAAATATCGGTCTCAGTTCCATGGAGGTTGAGCAGGTTGCAGGATAGAGCGGTATGGAGAAATTACTTGCCCTATGTAACGTATAACGGTACGAGAGGAATTATTATTATAGGCTTTTTGTCACTCTCTTTTATAAGTTGAAAACAAAACAACACGTCAGGAAACTTTATAAGAAACATGAAGGCCCAAAAGGGTTAAATTTTCCCTTGCATCGGGTAACTTTGAAATGGGAGAAGACACGACTGTATGGCGGCGACACGGGATAAAAGAGGAAAGCAGGTCTCCACAAATATCAACCATAAACGTCATCTGATTACGCCTCAACACAAAAACAGGCGAACGCAAGAAGAAGAAAGAAGAAGGATTGCACCTGATTTCTCAATAGCTCCACCTCGTAAAAAAGACAACCCACCTGCCGAGAGTGTTGCACAAGCACAAACTCTGTAGCTCCAGCAAAATCTTAAAAAATGTCCGCAAAAATTCACTATTGACTGGAGACGCCATCCGGTTTGAGACCAACTTTCAGAATGCAAGGTAAGCATCTTAACAATTTAGCAACATAACTTTCCAAATGAAGGAAAGCATCTTAACAATTTGGCAAATAAAAGAGAAAGATGTAAAATCTATATTAAACCAACAAGCCTTATATTAACAATAATATTTGATGTAAATACAGTCATATTCAAGGATACAATTTGCAGCATTACCTCCCAAACTGCAGTAACGGGCTTTTGTTTGATGAAGATTTTTTAGTCGAAACTCGATTATTTTCGCTGTTGTAAGGGTTGAACTATAGATATTTCTTCTCGTCTGTAGTATCTGCTATATCTTTTTGATTGCATATCCACTATCGTTATTATTGATAAGATTCGAGTTTATATAGAAAATCTAGCTGTTTCTAATTTTGGTTTCCCTATGTTTGATGGAAAAGTGATACTTTTATTTTCAAAACCCGTAATCAAAAAAGCCCGTAGTTTTCATATTCAAAAACAATGACAATATACAGCAACATTTCGACCAACAAGGTCTTTATAAAACAAACGAACAACAGGAGTGACGGATTTAAAAAACCAATTACAGGACGACTAGATCGGAAACGTTTCTAATGAAAATCTGGAATGAAAACGAATAACGAAATAAATGAAACCCAAAAACACACATAAAAACTAGAAATAGAAATAAGAAAAAATAAAACATCATGTAAATATATAGTTTGAATACATGACATTTTATTTTTCAAGCTGTTTGTTATATCAAATTATATCTGTTTTAATTTCTCATTAAATTGATACTGTTTTTTCCTGTGCATTTTCCTCTCCCTTTTTTATTTGTTTTTTTTTCTTCACCCTCTCCCTCTCGCATGTCTTTTAAACTCCGATTGGAGCATAGGTTCTCAACTAACTTATGCAGTCTTTAGCTATCTCCTGCAGCCCCATCCAGCTCTTCTTTATATTGTTAATCCCCTCCTTTAAATCTCTTCTGTTCTATTTTAGATTTTATTCTTTCCTTTCCCTTTGGGCAGGAAAGGGCCATTCTTGTTATATCTATTCGGATTTGCTCAAAGTGTGTCCTATTCAGCACCAGGTTTTGTAAACTTCTTGGTTCACTGGAATCTTCTTGTTCTCTCCATGTTTCATTAATCATACATCTCAGTCCCTCTATTCTCGAGGACACTAGTTGATGCATGTTTGCAATTTATGCATTATTATTTTACTCGTTGTATTTAAACTCTCTTATCCTCTATCTCATAAGATAAGCTAGAAAAACAGACAACTCATCTATACATCAACAGTTGAACTGCAGATAAGCTATGAAAAACAGACAACTTGTCATCTATAGCATCAAAAGTTGAACTGCAGATAAACTATGAAAAAACAGACAACTTGTCATCATAGCATCAAAAGTTGAACTGCAGATAAGCTGAAAAAAACAGACAACTTGTCATCTATAGCATCAAAAGTTGAACTGCAGATAAGCTATGAAAAAACAGACAACTTGTCATCTATAGCTCAACAGTTGAACTGCAGATAAGTTATGAAAAAAAAAGACAACTTTCATCTATGCATCAACAGTTGAACTGCAGATAAGTTATGAAAAAAAAGACAACTTGTCATCTATAGCATCAAAAGTTGAACTGCAGATAAGTTATGAAAAAACAGACAACTTGTCATCTATAGCATCAACAGTTGAACTGCAGATAAGTTATGAAAAAACAGACAACTTGTCATCTATAGCATCAACAGTTAACTGCAGATAAGTTATGAAAAAAAAGACAACTTGTCATCTATAGCATCAAAAGTTGAACTGCAGATAAGTTATGAAAAAACAGACAACTTGTCATCTATAGCATCAACAGTTGGACTGCAGATACGTTATGAAAAAACAGACAACTTGTCATCTATAGCATCAAAAATTGAACTGCAGATAAGTTATGAAAAAACAGACACTTGTTCTATAACATCAACAGTTAAACTGCAGATAAGTTTGAAAAAACAGACAACATCATATAGCATCAAAAGTTGAACTGCAGATAAATTATGAAAAAACATACAACTGTCATCTATAGCATCAAAAATTAACTGCAGATAAGCTTTTGAAAAAACAGACAACTTGGGCATCTATAGCATAAAAGTTGAAATGCAGATAAGTTATGAAAAAACATACAACTTGTCATCTATAGCATCAAAAGTTGAACTGCAGATAAGATGAAAAAACAGACAACTTGTCATCTATAGCATCAACAGTTGAACTGCAGATAAGTTATGAAAAAACAGACAACTTATCATCTATAGCATCAAAAGTTGAACTGCAGATAAGCTATGAAAAAACAGACAACTTGTCATCTATAGCATCAACAGTTGAACTGCAGATAAGTTATGAAAAAGCAGACAACTTGTCATCTATAGCATCAAAAGTTGAACTGCAGATAAGTTATGAAAAAAAAGACAACTTGTCATCTATAGCATCAAAAGTTGAACTGCAGATAAGTTATGAAAAAACAGACAACTTGTCATCTATAGCATCAAAGTTGAACTGCAGATAAGCTATGAAAAAAAAGACTTGTCATCTATAGCATCAAAAAGTTGAACTGCAGATAAGTTATGAAAAACAGACAACTTGTCATCTATAGCATCAACAGTTGAACTGCAGATAAGTTATGAAAAAAAAGACAACTTGTCATCTATAGCATCAAAAGTTGAACTGCAGATAAGCTATGAAAAAACAAATATAATGAAGACACCTATGGCAAATAATGCAGATATCACACTGAAATCTAAAATGATAAAAATAACAGAGCAGTTCACCTATTTAGGTAGCAATTTTGATTGCACGGAAATGTTAAAAAAGAAATTATGATACGAATTGACAAAGCAACATCAGCTTTTAAAAGTCTAAATAAAATATGGAACTGCAAGTTATATAGTATTAAAACTAAATTACAATTTTCAATTCAAATGTTGTATCAATCCTAACATATGCCAGCAGATTTGGGAAAATGACAAAAGATATAGAAAACAAGTTGAATCATTTGAAAATAGATGTCTGCAAAAAATAATGAATATAAAATGGAACGAATTCGGGAGAAGTGATGAAATCAGAGACATGTCTGGTCAACCACTAAGGACAACTGTTATAAGAAAGAGAAGATGGAGATATGTTGGACACACTTTGAGAAGAAATGATCAACGAATACCCAAAGTAGGCATTGAGTGGGATGCAAGGGTTCAAGAAAGAGGTCGACCTAAGGAGACCGAATGAACTTTGCTGGAGAGACGGGAAATATCGTCTCAGTTCCATGGGGGAGATTGAGCGAGTTGCACAGGATAGAGTGGTATGGAGAAATTACTTGATGCCTATGTAACGTATAACAGTACGAGAGGAATTATTATTATTATTCTTCCCTCGCTTCTTGTTTATTTTCTTCTATTTTATTTTCATCACATTCTCCTTTTAGACATCTTAATCTAAATTTCCCTCCTTCTAGACCTCTTAACCCTCAATTCTCCTTCTAGACCTCTTAATCTCAATTCTCTTTCTAATCTCTTAATCTCAATTCTCCTTCTGATCCTTAATCTTCTTCTCCTTCTAGATCTCTTAATCTCAATTCTCTTTCTAGATCTCTTAACCCTCAATTCTCCTTCTGACCCTCTTAATCTCAATTCTCCTTGTTCTTTTTTCCATCATCCCCTCCTACTTCTTTTACTTCTTGTCTTTCTCTTTATAATCCTCCTCTGTTCTCATGTTCCTCTTCCCCATCATCTGTTCTTTTCCCACTCTCTTCTTTATCTTCGTCTTCTTTTTCTATAGTTGAGGCTTCCAGGCTCATGTCTCTGATAAACGAAACATTGAGTTCAGATTCATATAAAATTTATGACTTATTTTGTTCAAGAAAATAGGGCTTAGCCATGTGCTCTCCCCCTCAATCCAATATGTTTAAGAATTCTCTTTGGCGTAGGATTTTCTGTAGAGTCAGATAGTGAACCCAAATACCAACTTTCCATAGTCGCTCCTATTACGATAAAGATTATTGGACAGTATCACTAATAATTGATATAGGGAACCCAGCTCCAACTTTCATTAAACGCCGCCTCTTACGACATAAGGACTACGGTTATATAAGAGATAATGTAAATCCCATTTTTTCTGTTTCGTCTTGCGCTGCTCTAGTGGCTTGGGGGATAGTTATTTTTTTTTGGGGCAGGATTCTGCTATGACATCTATCCATCTTTTTCGTGTCTACCTCTCCTTTCTTCCTGATGTTCTGTTGTAGAAGATTGTGTACTGTGGAGTTTGGCTGTATTCTTAATAAGTGGTCAAACCACTCCATTCTTTGTTTCTCAATGTAATTTTAGCAGGTTCTGTCCCAAATTTCTTTCTTATCTAATGTTGGTGACTGTCTTTTCTATTCATTTCTTCTTCTTCTTCTTCTGCGTTAGACTGCTATGAATTCAAGTGTAGTCAATGCGTCTGGAATGGGACTTCCCACTGATTTTCCGTGAAGGGAACTTTCCTTTTATCAGTTTCCCCTCCATCAAGCGTGCCTTCTCCGACTTCAGAGATAACTTTTCTTTCTCTCGCGATCACCTTAGACTGATGTACCAGATTTCCCCATAAACCTCGTTCATGTGGAAATCTGATTCATGCAGCCTTAACATGGGCGTGTTTCGTTACATCTTCAGCACCATTTGGAGATCTGGTGCATCCTCGACTATGTGTCCGGTTTTAGCTAGCGTTTCTGGACTCGCTCTGCGTCAGCCTAGGGCTGTTCCCGCCGACCTTTCAAGGCGCAGGTTGCTATTTTCTTTTAGGTAGCTACCCTTAGACAACCTTCTCTCCGGGATGTTGAGCATCATCTGCCCAAGATTTTCTGTTTACATCTATGTATTTCGTCTTCAACTGAAGTTACATTCTATTGGAGATATATTAAACCTATAACAACTCTGAAGTACTGCAACTGCAACCCTTGCATGGGTTTTGTTCAGTAGTAAAGACTATGATGGCTAGGGCATGTGAGATGGAAAGACAATAGTCGCATACCACAACACATGTTGTTCTGTGAACTTTCGGAAGGGGAAAAGGCGCCACGGTAGTTCACTACTAAGATAAAGGAAAGTGCAAGACCACAATAAAGGAGATTTCTATCGGTCCCAACAAATGAAAAACTATCTGATGACTGAGTTATGTGGGAAAAAAACATTCGCAATGCAGAATCTTTTGATAAGAGAGTGAGGGATGAGCTGAAATGCAATAGAGACAAGCGCAAACTCAGGAGTTGTCACAGTAAAACACTTGCCAATTGACAGTTTCTGTGGAAACTAACATTTTCTGTGGAAATGGAATGTTATGTGATGTAAAAGTTTGTTATTATATTCATCTCATACCGTTATACGTTACAAGGACCTGCAAATAATTTCTCATACCGTTCTATCCTGTCAACTCGCCCCAATATTATCTATGGAATTGAGTCGGATATTTATCGCCTCTCTCAGCAAAGTTAGTTTCAGGGTCCCCTTGGTCGTCCTCTCTATCTTGAACCCATTGCATCCACTTCAAAGCCTCTTTGATATTCGTTGATAATTTCTCCTCGGGTGTGTCAACATATCTCCATCTTCTTTTTCTTATAACAGTTGTTACTAGTGGTTGACCAGACATGTCTCTGATTGCATCACTTCTCCTGAATTCATCCTATTTTATTTTCATTTTTTTTTCCCAACATCTATTTTCAAATGCATTCAACTTGTTTTTCTATATCTTTAGTCATTTTCCAACTCTCCTTGCATATGTTAAAAATTGATACAACTTGGGAAATTTAAAAAATTAAAATGAACAAAGGTTGTAATGTCTTTTGAAGCAACAACTGAGCTGTCTTTGTCCACCCTCATGAAATTCCTGCAGTCAGTGCGTCTAATAGGGCCACTTTGACTTATTTTGTTAAAACTTACTTTCATTGCCACATTGTTTCTTTCCATTTAGACATGCCTTAACAAATATATTGACTTATTTACAATGAATGACCTTGGTTTGACCAATTATTAAGTTCTATTTCTTACCCCAAAGGGCATTTTCGTTAAAGGTTATTATTAAGGCACAGAAGCACAGTCAATGCCACTCTGGGTAAAAATAGTCAGAAACGTGCTCACGCAGAACGTACCTGCGCGTGTCCAATATCGTTTCATGTTGCTCAGCTAGAAAAGAGTCGTAGGAGGGGACATAATTATCGGTATTTAAATTTTAAGGTTGACCGGACTTGGTTATGGTAACTGACAATGGCGAAACACCGAAGAAATAAAATAATGTGGTTTAACAAAATCAAAAACAATATACAGCGTCGTTTCTACCAAAAGGCCTTTATCAAAAAAGATACAACGAAGCGAAGAACTTCAGACTTCCTACACGGCAGACATATTGTTATATTCGCACGCGCGGTTGCGGGGCCCAGCAAGGGGGCAAAGAATAGTAACAATGCGACCCAAGGCATGTCGTAAGAGGCAGGGTCCTGAAGCTGCCAGTAAAAAAAGTATCGCAGAAATCGGATGTGGTAGCCTACTTGTGGCGCATAATTATGTACGATCGCTCTTAGGCTCATATCACATACAAATCACGCAGAGTGGTTAACAAGTGGTCGATATGGATCATCCGAAGAAGTATTGTTTCCTTGATATTGTTAATGTCTGTACGTCGGGTGATCTCAGTATTTGGTATTCTCTGGTCTCAACGAATTCGGAGAAATCTTCTAAGACACCTTCCCTCAATGCAAATAGTATTAGTGGTAATATTATTCTAATAGAAATCAAGTTGAATACATTTGAATTCTTCTAAGACACCTTCCCTCAATGCAATAGTATTAGTGGAAATGTTATTCTAATAGAAATGAAGTTGAAAATAGTTGTCTGCGAAAAATATTGAAATATAAAATGGATCGAATTCAGGAGAAGTGATGAAATCAGAGAAAGTCTGGTCAACCATTAATGACAACTGTTATAAGAAAGAGAAGATGGAGATATGTTGGACACACCCTGAGGAGAAATGATCAAAGAATATCAAAGCAGGGATTGAAGTGGGATACAAAGGGTTCAAGAAAGAGAGGTCGACCTAAGGAGACCCTGAAACGAACTTTGCTGAGAGAGGCAAGAAATATCGGTCTCAGTTCCATGGAGGAGATTGAGCGTGTCGCCCAGGATAGAGCGGTAAGGAGAAATTACTTGCAGGCCCTATGTAACGTATAACGATATGAGAGGAACTATTATTATTATTATTATCCTAATAGGTTCACACAAAAATAAACCAGACAAACAAACATATAAATAAGACATATTTCTTTCATATCCTGACTTTTGTTTTAATCCTGTTCTTATTGATCTTTTTATTCCAGAAGCAGTTCTCAGAAACACAGAGAACATCAGACTGAACATGTGGCTCTCGAGGATTCCTTAAGTTATTCATTACAAATGTATTTTTAGAACTTCCTGGCTAACATTCGTTGCTGATAAAAAGTTCATGTGTTTTTAATGTGTTCAGTTGTCACTGTTTCAACCCTTTATCGAAGAAGTCAAATAAACTATATGTAAACAATAAGTAAACGAAAATTATTAATCTATTTATAACTTTGATATAATCGATAACTTTAGATCATTGTGATTGGCCATATTCTCGTCCAATCACAGCATTCGATTCCGATTACAAACGGGTTAAGACTCCTACTTCATGCACGTCACGAAATCTTCTGTTCTGCATATCACGCCCGTCATTGACTACGTCAGCATGATTCCAGGTCCAGACCTGCCTCTGATGGACGGAACACCCACCAAACTAATTGACAAACAAGCATCCAAGCAAGAACCAGAAAGAGAATCATGGTCAAAGAAAATCGACTTTTTGTTGTCTGTTATTGGCTTTGCAGTAGATCTTGGAAATGTCTGGAGATTTCCTTACGTCTGCTACAAGAATGGTGGAGGTAGGTACAGATCTGACGTATGCATTTATCTTGGTTTTTAGCAGTCTGTTTTCTTTTTCTTCTTTTCAAACTCGATCACTTGTTAACCACTCTGTGTGATTTGTATGTGATATGAGCCTAAGAGCGATTGTACTGTGTAGCGTGTGTGTCAGTTATGCGCCCACAAGTAAGCCACCACATTTGATTTCTGCACTGTTTTTTATTTACTAGGGTAGCATCCCTAGGTCCTACATTAGTCGCCTCTTACGACAGCATTGTAGGTTGCAGTGGTACTATTCTTTGCTCCCCTTGTAAGCCCCGTCACCACACGGGCGTATTTTCTTTTAACTACACAATTCCTTATGTTATGTTATGTTATGCTATGTTATGTTATGTTATGTTATGTTATGCTATGTTATGTTATGCTATGTTATGCTATGTTATGCTATGTTATGCTATGATATATGTTATGTTATGCTATGCTATGTTATGTTATGCTATGTTGTGCTATGTTATGTTATGTTGTGTTATGTTATGTTATGCTATGTTATGCTATGTTATGTTATGTTATTCGATCGACGTCATATCACATGGTATTCCATATACTCATGTCCTCCGCTACAGCAGACATCCTAAAGTCTCACTTATATATAAGAGGGAAGACGGCATCTCTGATGTCGGAGAAGGTCCGCATGTCGAAAATAGCAATAAAATGGTAAGCAGGCTTTCACGCAAAAATCAGTCAGAAGCGCCACACCAGGCGCCATGGCTACACCTGAATTCATAGCGGACCAACGAAGAAGAAGAAGAAGAAGAAGCAGAAGGGAAGACGGCAGTAAAACTATGTAGCAATAGTGAAATACGAGAGCCGCGGTAGCGTAGTTGTTAGTGAACTCGCTTCTCAAGGCTGGTGGTCCGGGTTCAACTCCAGCAGTGTGCGTGAAATTCCGACCGCGACGGCTCTCAGGTCGACCCAGCCTCAACTGGGTACCAGACATGCTCTGGGAAAGTAAAGGCGGCCGGCGTGATGCTGACCACATCACCCAACGTGTGCCGACGGTCAATGAATAATACAAGCCTAACACTGTATTGCCATATATACCCCAAGGTATATAAAGGGTTCCTTTACTACTTTTACTAATAGTGAAATGCAAAAACAAAGTACTGTAGTAGTTTTACAAAGTACAATTGTATATTGTTTTTGTACTTTGTTAAACTACAGTACTTTGTTTTTAACGTGTTTCGCCAAAGTTCACTTGCTAACCGTACCCATGAGAAGTTGATTAGTATATCCTCTCTCTCTCTCCACCATGAAGACGACACTGTCTGGCATGTCCAAACTTAACGCCTAATTCTCGCAATCGGTCCAGTGTCTGAGACTCGCCCAAATCATATAAGATCATACCGCATTGATGACATCGGTTCTGTCCATGCTTCTTCCCGCTTGAGTGGGGCATTGTTTGCAAGAAAGTCAGCACGGTCGTTACCCTGCACTCTAGCATGTCCAGGTGTGTACAGACAAGTCATTGTCTTGAGATGTGACCTTGAATGATGTCCACCCCTTCCCGCACATACTACCAGTTTCAATCCTTTGAATATTCATATTTTCTAAGGATGTAAGCCTTAGGGATAAAGGTAGTTTATATACAGTTACCGAATGTCCTACTCGAAGTTACTTCTTCTCTATCAAACTTCTCTTCCTGTTGTCTTCAGCGAAATCCAAATTGTTCTATTAACTAAAATGTAATAAAACTTGTTATAAGTAGAAGCTTCATTGCACGGAAGTGTGTCAACATCGAACTAATAGCCAGTACTCAAGACATACGTTTGTCGAGAACCATGATCACCTATGCTATCCGGCATGGCACATGATGGTGATGATGACCTTGAGCTGACACAAACAGGAAACCAGTATACAGAGAGTTCGTAAAGAACTAACATGGCGAGCTAGCACATGATCTCCACGTCACAAAGATCCAGTTTACAAAGTGTGTTTGCATGAACAGTGCTTTGATCAATAAATTTATTAACCATTTCTTTCTTTTGTTCTATTCAAATATTGTCTATATATTTATTGTTGTACTTCGTATAAACTTTATGGACATGCTCGGCAGTAGAAGACTTAGATGGCTAGGGCAAGTGAGAAGAATGGACAACAGTTGTATACCACAACAAGTGTTGTTCTGTGAACTTTCCCAATGAAGAAGCACCAAGGAAGATTACTGCTCAGATAAAAGAAGGATGTCTGGAAGGCATAATGAAGAACTTTTCTATCAGTTTCAAAAATGGGAAAAACTAACTGATGACAAATTTTTGTGAAAAACAACATTACGCCAAGGTGAAGAATCTGTTGATTAGAGACTTAGGGAGGAGCTGAAAGGGAAGCGCAATCTCAGACGCTGTCCCAGTAAAACATTCTGTGAAGATGAAAAAGGCAATATACAACATATATATATATATATATATATATCTAGTATAAGCTTCACTGTCTTTTGAAGCTTACACAGAGGTCCGTGTATTTTTCCTTACAGTTAGTTAGTTTGTTCTTAGTCTCTTAGTATATTCAGATTTGAACATTTTTCTTTTCTGTTTTTATGCGATGCACTGACTTCCCCACGAAAATTAATTCCTGTTTTTCATGCTTGCAACCAAAGCAAAACCCGTTTTTAGGCTGAAGCAATGTGTTTCGGCTTAGAGAGAGCTTTAGTCATCTATAAAGCAAACTTCCTTCCACGATAAAGGCCATGTGGTCGACACGCTGGTATTGTTAAATTTGTAAGACCATTGACTCTGTTTATCTCACCATTAAAACTGTTTGTATATCTATGTTCTATCTAGTTTTATTTTTATTGCAGTCTCTTATTTTTTTTTCTAAACTAGGCTACTGATGATTTAAAAAACAATCAACAACAAAGAATCATATTATGACATAGATTAGGGGTAAAACTAGATGGGAAATGACGTTTTACGTGCTATAGGCGTCTTTATAGAACATTTCAGAGTTATGTGTGTCTCTGTTTAGTATTGTGGCTAAATTATATGTGTCTGTTTAATATAGTGACAGATTGATGTGCGTATGTTTAGCGTAGTATAGTGACAGATTGATGTCGTATGTTTAGCGTAGTGTAGTGGTAGGTGGATTTTGTCTGTTTTGCGTGGCATAGTGGCAGAGAGATGCGAGTCTGTTTATCATAGCGTTGTCGTAGAGAGATGCGAGTCTGTTTAGCATAACGTTGTGACAGATTGATGTGCGTCTGTTTAGCATAACGTTGTGACAGATTGATGTGCGTCTGTTTAGCATAGCTTTGTGTCAGATTGATGTGCGTCTGTTTAGCATAACGTTGTGACAGATTGATGTACATCTGTTTAGCATAACGTTGTGACAGATTGATGTTCGTCTGTTTAGCATAACGTTGTGACAGATTGACGCATCTGTTTAGCATAACGTTGTGACAGATTGACTGCGTCTGTTTAGCATAGCTTTGTCGATTGATGTGCGTCTGTTTAGCATAACGTTGTGACAGATTGACGTCGTCTGTTTAGCATACTCTTGTGTCAGATTGATGTGCGTCTGTTTAGCATAACGTCACAGTCATTGGTTCTATTAACAACGTATAAGGATAATTGTTTAGAGCAATTGGTTACCTAGTCTCCGCAGCAGCTGTGTAAGTACTCTACCACTGATACTTTAGTTAGCCAACATTTACTGATCGCATATTGAGACGACTTTCTGAAACAGACCAGAAAAATGACGTGGGAAAACCCGGGTAGTACATCCCAGAGCATGACACATAAACACATTAAACAGAAAAGTGCAGACCACAGTCTTCAGACTTAGAAAGGGACACTGTGGTCTCAGAGCATACCACCATAGAATGGGTCTCATGGACTCGGCTGCTTGTACACGTGAAGTACCACATCAGTCCTGACTACAGAGACATTTTCCAAGCTATGAAGTACAATTTCAACCAGCTTTGACAACTTTTCTTATAAGAAACACAGTTCTGTGAAACAGACGTTAGAATATGGGAAAGAGTTTAATCCATCCAGTTCGTCGGATGGGAAATTATGTGGTATCTTCTTCTCTTCCTTTGGGCATGACTAAAGGATGTAACGGTGAAGGATTGAGTTCATATCCCTGATTTTCCCCTATATGGCTCTATCCTTCTACCCATGAATTAATTAATGGTATACAATGTATGATGTAATGGTAAAAAGTAAAGAACAAACACTTCTGTTCTGCAACAGCTTGATATTAAAGAGAGTTGGCTATTACCAGTGGCGGCTTGTCATTATGGGCAGTGGGGCCGGGCCCCACCAAAAATAAGGTATAACGTGTATTTATTTGTTTATACATTAAAATATAACCTAACCGAACCATGATATTTCCGAAAATTTATGTCTGCCCCACCAACAAAAATGATCACGAGCCGCCACTGGCTATTACAAAGAATAAAAACATGGAAAATTAAATATTTCGGGCACATCAAACGAAGAGTGCCTGGAGAATTAATTTGGGAAGGAATCCTGCCTGGAAGAAGAACAAGAGGAAGACCTAGAAGATGATGAGTGCAGGATGTCATTGACGATCTGAGAATGACGCTGCTGACGCTAGCAAACTTGCACAGAATAGCCAGTTTTTCAGGAATGCTGACGATCTGAGAATGACTGCTGCTGACGCTAGCAAACTTGCACAGAATAGCCAGTTTTTCAGGAATGCTGACGATCTGAGAATGACTGCTGCTGACGCTAGCAAACTTGCACAGAATAGCCAGTTTTTCAGGAATGCTGACGATCTGAGAATGACTGCTGCTGACGCTAGCAAACTTGCACAGAATAGCCAGTTTTTCAGGAATGCTGACGATCTGAGAATGACTGCTGCTGACGCTAGCAAACTTGCACAGAATAGCCAGTTTTTCAGGAATGCTGACGATCTGAGAATGACTGCTGACGCCTAGCAAACTTGCACAGAATAGCCAGTTTTTCAGGAATGCTGACGATCTGAGAATGACTGCTGCTGACGCTAGCAAACTTGCACAGAATAGCCAGTTTTCAGGAATGCTGTCATGGAGCCAAGTTCCGGAAGGGACAAGCTACTTGATGATGATGATGATACGATGTATGATGGGGTCAGGGTCACATGACCGTCTTAACTGGCCAGCCTTTCTTTACCTGCTAAGTATGAACAGTGTATGCCTGATAGCCTTTACTTTATTAAAAACAATTACTCCTCCTCTTCTTCTTTGCGTTCGTTCTTTACAACCAATTTTAATCACTTTGTGATATGTTTGATCTTTACCAAGAACATGTATACGTTGCACATTGGTTTGGTAGGCCCCTAAATGCATAGACTTCTATACGTTAAGGACATGTGCATCCGATTTCAGCCAAACCTCTTTAGTCGCCTCTTACGACATGCGTGGCAAGTAACAGTGGTTCTATTCTTTACACCCCAAATTTGGGCCCCGATAACCACTCGGGCGAAAAACAATTACTAAACGTGGGGACTTTGATCTTGGTATCATGCATTAACAAAGCAAGAGCACTAACCACTACACTATTGCGACTCTCATGAAATGATAACAATTTAGATATTGCTTCTTTTCTCCCTTTGTTCTCCATCATTGAGATTCATAGAAAAGCACTGAGTGTACGCGGCCCTCAATATCGTTAGTTTGGTTTCTGTGTCGTATTCAGAAGATGTTAAAATGTTGTTTAGATTGGCAAAAGCAATTATGTCTTTATTATTTTATTTTTTTGGTTGTTAATATTATACTCGGCTCCCACATCTGCTGAAATCTGGCATATTTAACATACATAGACCAATGTATGTTTACAGGTTGGAGTTTAAAGGCAAGAACATTTGGCTATAACTTGCAATGTAAAACTGTTGATAATGATGAAATGAAAATCGTGGCATATCCTAAAGGACGTAGCCATCAACCACAGTAAATGAGTCGTTGATTTTCTAGGCACCACTTATACGTTCAGTAGTTTGCCATTGCTTTCTGAAAGGGTGGCGACATCGTCATTTTATTAAAATGATCAACGGAAACAATCCGCAGCGTGATTCGAACTCAGAACGTCGAGGTAAATCGTCGACCGAGTAACCCCTAGGCACACAGACGCCATTGATAAATAATACATTTGTGAATAATTAGTTTCATCTTTCGGTTTGACCGAAATTAGGTGTTCTGGGTTTAACAACACTCTAGAGATGAGAGAGAGAGAGAGAGAGAGAGAGAGAAGGAGAGAGAAAGAGAGAGAGAGAGAGAGAGAGAAAGAGAGAGAGAGAGAGAGAGAGAAAGGTAGAGAGGGAGAGAGAGGCATGAGGGAGGTAGAGAAAAAAAAGTGGTGGCTTAGACATAGACGTACGCCAGACTAACCTCTTAGAATGTTGATTAAGCACACACTTTGTCTGTAAACTTATTTCATTGATAACTTGATTATGATCATCATCATTGCACTTCGTTGATAACTTGATTATGATCATCATCATTGCACTTCGTTGATAACTTGATTATGATCATCATCATTGCACTTCGTTGATAACTTGATTATGATCATCATCATTGCACTTCGTTGATAACTTGATTACGACCATCATCATTGCACTTCGTTGATAACTTGATTATGATCATCATCATTGCACTTCGTTGATAACTTGATTATGATCATCATCATTGCACTTCGTTGAGTAACTAAGTGTTCTCCGAACTCTCTCTTTGCATGAAGATCTCAGCCTCAGTGCACGAACTCCGTAGCACCGACGAGGGTCCCAGTGTAATTTAGAAGATGGTGAGGGTCAAGGCGCATGGCGGCAACATGTGCCAGGAGTTAGTGAAGGGGCACTTACCAAGACCCTGTCCCCTACCTCCACGTGGTGACCCTGAAACAGACTTTGTTCCGGTCTGGTTAATGGGGGCAGGGATCAGGTAGAGCTACTGGTAGTGGTAGCAGTGCAAGTACGAAAAGGCAATGCAGGTCTATACGAAGAAAATGCATGAATCTCCTGGCCGATGTCCAACAAAATATTGACTAAGTTCCCGAACAAAAAGAAACAGCAGCGAAATGTCTCTGATTGAATCCCTACTCCCCGGAGTAAGAGCCGAACACAAATTGCCATCTCCGGAGCAAGAGACTCCATACACAAGCTCGAAGTGTAAGTCTAAGGTCTCACCGCAAATTACCAGTTTCTCTGCCGATGGGGAGATTAGTGTACAAGTGAACATGAAAGGATGAGAGCTGCATCCAGTGACGAAACGAGGACCCCATAGGGCGAAACTCGAAGCCCTAAGGGGGGGCAAACATTGCCAGCTGTGGGGCAAGAATAAATAAGATAGATGCGTAACGGATAAAGTCTACCCTCGTGTCGGTACGAGGGAAGATTGCAGCTGATTTCGTATCGGTGGCCTAGCGCAGATACACTTACTGGGAAAATTGGCGAGCGCAAAACATAAAGTTAAGTTTTAGTGCATTACGAAACTGCCCTCCCTGGGAAAACCGTGCAAGTTACTGTTGCGATAACAACTAACATCCCCGGAAGAACTGAGGCGGTGTGATGCTTAAGGAACTGCCATCCTTGGGGCAACCGGGCAAGTACTGTTGCAGTCACAACTAACATCCCCGGAAGAACTGGGGTGGGGGATGGTGGCGAGCGCAAAATCTCAGTTGCTTTGCTAGCACCGATTGAAACGACCCTCTACATTATTTGTGCTTGGCCCCAGTTCGGTGTTTCCGGGCTAGGAAAATGCGAAGTAGAAAATGCAAATTGCCAAGTACCGACATGCGCCTCGAAAAGGCTGAGAATGTTCCTACTCTGGAACAAACTGAAAGTGGACAGTAAGTAAGGCCGACAATGCAAAGATCTGCCCAGGATGTCCGGACCCGAACATTGGCGAAGGCCGACATTTACACGGTGTATTATACGCGTAAGACGCCGTCCGAGGACACGCTTATAAGCCCCATCAAATGCTCCTAATCCGGAACGACCTCACAGTCAGAAAGGACATGACAGTAGTAACTCACTGTTTGGAGTAGATCACAAAGCCCAATTATACGGCAAAGCTGATCGAAAGGCGAAGATCCGGGATATAAAAGGAAAATAGTCGGCAGAAAGGATCGTACCCTAGGGGGAAGCTCATCCTAGTAAATCAAAAGCTGGCAGAAAGCAGGTGGACGGGCCTAGTCACCATGGGTGCATAATCGTTCAACGCAGATCAAACGTTTTGTCAAAGGACCAATTATACAGGGTATTCAAGATAATTACAGGCCCTTGACAATTTGAAACTTGCCAGGTAACATTGAGTTGTGTTTATTTACTATTTAAACCGGTTCTGACTAGCTCGTCCTACGTCACATTTGTTCATCACTCCTTCCCGCACTACAATTACACACCGTCACACAACCTTGACCTATACTACGTCATAACTGAACTTTCTCATTTCCATACATATATGCCAGATTAGCTCAATTCACGGGCTGCTTTTAAGTTGAACACCCTGTATATCACAAAAAGAATGATAAAATTGGCCATGAAAAATGATCGCGAGAAAGAGAGAGAGAGAGAGAGAGAGAGAGAAAGAGAGAGAAAGAGAGGAGAGAAAGAGAGAGAGAGAGAGAGAGAAAGAGAGAGAGAGAGAAGAGAGAGAGAGAAGAGAGACAGAGAGAGAGAGAGAGAGAGAGAGAGAGAGAGAGAGAGAGAAGATGGTGAAATATTTTGTAGGAATAAAAAAAAATTTCGAATTAAATTTAGTCCGGTCAGCGGCTTTCCAGCTTGCTCTTCTCGATGTTGAACTGCTAAGGGTTCTTTTACATGCTCAATTTGATTACGAGACCTAGGTTTTTTCTTTCGTCTCCGATAGGATTGGAAATCGATCTGTGGAATGTACATGCTGAATTTATATACTGTTTTCTATCATTCTGTATCATTTGTTGAGATATTACCCAGTTTTTAATTATTCTGTATCATGTGTTGAGATATTACCAAGTTTTTAATTATTCTGTATCATGTGTTGAGATATTACCAAGTTTTTAATTATTCTGTATCATGTGTTGAGATATTACCAAGTTTTTAATTATTCTGTATCATGTGTTGAGATATTACCAAGTTTTTAATTATTCTGTATCATGTGTTGAGATATTACCAAGTTTTTAATTATTCTGTATCATGTGTTGAGATATTACCAAGTTTTTAATTATTCTGTATCATTTGCAGTGCCGGATTAGGCTAGCGCGGGGCCTGTAGCAAATTTTAGTGCGGGGCCTAGGTTTGTATGATAATAAAATAAAACACAACTTTACAAACAAACTTGTCTCGATTTAATGTGAGCAAATTTAGAGATAATACTAGACAAATCAATTTCTAAAAGTAAATTACATTCAATGTTCATTAAGATGAGGTTACTTAGACGATCTACCCTCCATATTAGCCTACCTTATCGTGGTTGGGGGGTTTGTGTGCCTTTAGGATCCTTCAGGCTATGTCGGCGGAGTCTAACTCCTGGCAGGTCTAACCAAGCCGAACAGACTGAAGGTGAAAGGCTCAGACCAAGGCAGGGGGCAGGATGGGGCCTCATAAGGTGACAATGCAGAACCCACCGGCGAGTGGTAAATGCTCTGGCTGCAACCAACCCATCCCCAGCTATGGGACAAATAGCACTTGTCCTCTCTCTCTTGAGGAGGACATCCTTTTCTTGTCTTGTCTTCTACTTCTATGACACTTTCCCTAAGCATAAGGGATTAAACTACAGTGTCCAGGAGCACACCCTGCAAAAGCCTGGGTTGGTGAGCCCGGAAACAAAAGGCTAAAGTCATCAAAGTAGGACGACTCCAAAAAACCCCGGGAAGACAGATCTCCAGGGGGGCTGCAACTGTCTAAGAAAAACCTCAAAAAAAGATGTCCTAAAACGGAATTGTCAGCCATTATTGGGGGGGGAGGAATCGACCCCTTGAACAACTCAAATGGCCAGGGAAATTTTATTAATTTGCCACCACCTGGGAAACACCAGGTTGGGGGACCGCCCCCCTGCCTCAAAGGGGTCCCCCTATCTACTGGCGCCCCTGGACGCAAAGCCGGGGGAGGACAGGGTATTACTACTGGAAAGGGGACAAACTTTCCCCCCTCACAATTATGCAATGGAATCAGGGGGGTAACCAAAAAAAAACGGCTGAGGAACGTCTGCAGCAGAAAGATTGACATCTGCTGTACCCAAGGGCCCTTAACCCGGGAAATAGATTCAGCATTAGAGGATTTGAAACCTTCCGTCAGGATGAGAAAATAGACAAAAATTGGGTGAAACCTAGTTCGTTTCCATCCCGGCAGTTGAATTCCGGGTCAATCAGTGGACAGACTTCATGCTGTTCAACCCCTTATCAACAAACTAAGATGCCTAACAATTATCCCACCACCCTCCATTCAAACTGAGCTGGAAGCTATCAAATTGTGACCTTGTTTAAGTGGGAGACTTCAACAGCCACTCACCAAGCTGGTTTACAGATAGATCCTCAGGTAAAGCCTTGAAGAAGGGTGATCACCAACGTCTCCCATTCTCAACCACCAGATGATCCTCACCTGTTCCCACGACGGTGGCCACAACGCACCCCAGATCTGGCTTTTCACAGACGACATTCAAGGATTGGAAGGGGGGGACCAGATTAGGTAGTGACATAGCCCAGTAAAACTCCCCAAAATAACTTAAAAAGGGGAACAAAACTCTGCCCCTGTTGGTTAAAAAAGGGCAGACTGGAAGCTATTCCAAGAACTAGCAGACAAGTACTGTAAAGAAATTAATAAACGGGAAAAGTGGACAGAGATCCCGTTCATTCAATAAAGCCATTTTTGAAAAAAGGCTATCCCGGGGGAGGAGAAAAACTAAAATTTTGGGCCCCGGATAAAGTTCCCATGCCCTCCTTTGCGTGCCAGAAATACAATGGAACTCTCCAACGGACAAATGTAATAAACACAAAGAAAGGGCCCTTTTGTTAGAAAAAACCAGCATTTAGAAAATCCGGAAAGAAAAAGACACCCTCTTTGAACAGGGAAAAAAGAACCAAAAGGGGAACTAAAAGCCCTGAACATGACAACCATCTGGGGGAAAACAGTTCTCAGCAAGGGGGGAAAAACTTCTCACAGGAAAAAACAGCCACCCTGGGGATGTTACAACAAGAAAGCTCATGCTCAATAAGTCGGAGCAAGGAAAGAAGTCAAAGTAAATTGCTCATTCAAAAAAACAACAAGTGAACCCTGTATGGGGGTAGACTCCACTGACTGGCTGCAGAGAGCCGAAAAACTCAATCGTAAAATGGCCCGGACCAGATGGAGTATAAAACGACATGCTCAAACAAATAGGCCCAATACCGAGTCTTCTCCAGTTTTTTAACAATAGTTGGAACAGGAGAGTCCCAGACATCTGAAAAATGCCACAATCCACCCAATTTTCAAAATGGAAAAAACAAAAGGATCCGCAGAGCTACAGACCTATAAGTTTTTCTAAGTTGCACTCAAAACTGCTGGAGAAGTGATAACCACGCTCCGTGGTTTTTTGAATCAACCAAAAAAGGGTCCAGCCCAGACAGGCTCAGGCAGCGAACACTGATGACCAAGTGGCATACCTCCAGGACATGAAAATGGCTTCAAAAAAAGAAAAAACCCCCACAGTGTTCTTCGAATGTCAAGGCCTTCACAAATCTGGAAAAATGGTTTGCTACTCAAGCTCTTCCCAAAATGGAATACGGGGAAATTACTATTTGGGTAAAGACTTTCACCCAAGACAAGCATCTTAAAAATTTGGGTGGGTCACAGTCCCAGATTCAAAAAGAGCAGGGGTCACAGGGGGTACTGTCCCATTGCTTTCTGGTATATATTAATGATCTCCACAAACTCTGCCCAGACATGTATCACACTCTTCCATGCTGATGATCAGCTGTTGGTAAACCCCCGAGTTTCTGGGTCCTGCCATCTTTAAACTCCCGGCCAGCCTGAACAGCGTCATAATTTGGGGAAGTAAAGGGGGGGAAATAAACCGGAGCAAAACTATAGCAACCTTTTCTCATTTCAACAAGGAAGAACATTCAGACTAAATTTAACGATGATATCGTTCCCCCTTCCCATCTCCCAAACCCTTTTTTGGGGGTTCTTTACAGTCTCTGACATGGAAACATCACATAATGGAAACAAACAGAAAAGGGTATGAGGAAACAAAGTGTGATGCAAGCTGGGTGGGAAATACCTGGGGGCTGATATTTAATCCTGAGTCAGGTGTACACTGGGCGTTAACCGACCCCCGAATATGCATCATCGACATGGATATCGCAGATTAAACAAACGATACTGGAAAACACAAAACAGGTGTCTCGTATTTTTGGGGGATGAAATTCCCTTGTGAAATGGAAAAAAGGGAGCCAACATCAGCCCTGGGAAAACAGAAGAAGGAGAAAAGGTTCTGGGGCTGAAAAGGTCAAAAGAATGCCTCCCATCCCCTGCATGAAAAAATGGCGGGTAGAACAAAGAACAGACTAAAGGGACAAGTCTAAACCCAAAGCAAAAAAGGGAAAATCATACTTGGGAACTACTAAATCATAATTCCATACCTAAAAATTTCTTTTTTATCCCGGGAACCAGACTCAGTACCACTAAACTTCTCAACCTCCATCCCTAAATTATTAACAAAGATGCCGAGCCCAATCTGTGAAAAAGCAATTCAATGGAACTCTCCCTTTGTTTTAGAAGACAGCTGGATAAAATTTACACAGATGGATCGGGAATGGGGGCAACCATGAATGGTGGGCAGGGGTACATTGGTACCCCGATGCTCCACTTTTTCCCTGGCTCCTACTGGAAGAATATGTTCCCAAATAAAACGGAACTCATAGCCCTTCTGATGGGAGCACAGCACATAAAACTGAAGCATGAAGCAAGATGGGATTTCTTTCAGACTCATTGTCAGCATACAAGCCCTGGAGGCTAAAAACCCCTGACAGCACAGTACAAACTACAAAGAGAACTTGCTCGCTTTCAGAAAAAGGGGAAATTCACTTGCAGTGTTCCATTCACTGTGGCATTGCAGGCAATGAGAGTGCTGATGTCTTAGCTAAGGGGGCAGTAAAAACAAATTTTCCAACCCTTGCTTTTCAAAGGGCAAAACTCCTCAAAAAAGAAAATCTGCAGTAGACTGGAAGACAAACATTGGATATGATTATGGAAAAAAACTCCCTCAAAGACCTAAGCAGAACAGACCAGGTCATTATATTTTTTACTGCCCCGGACACTGAGACTAAACAAACACTTATACAGACAAGGGATAAGTCAAACGCTCTCTGCCAGTGTCAGCAGGCAGAACAGACAAGAGCATATCCTGCAAGACTGTCCTCTTCGGGGAGCTGAAAGCAACTTGGCCCCCCCCAGTCGACCGGGAAAACTAATTTGGGGGAAACCTGACAATGAAGCTGTCTCCCCATTTGTGGTCCACAGTAAATTAAGCGCATGACCAGAGATCGCTGAAGAAGAAGAAGACGATCGTGTTAAAAAAGAACGTTCCCCGCGCGTTATAATCATTAAAAACCGGTACGTGATGTTTTGGCCCCGTTTTGGGCGCCCTTTTTGGGGGCCCCGTTTTGGCGCGGACGTTTTCCCCCAGATTCTAAATAAATTTAAAAACCAAATATTATTTTTTTGTTACATGTATATTAACTCTAATGAAACAATATTTTATACATCAGCGTTTTTTGGGAACAAATGGGGTGTCTGAATTTTTCATCAGCCGTTTTATTTGGTGATGGAATTGACACGCTGACCGACTAGTGTCACATCGTCCATTGCAAAGTCAAAACCCTCCCCTTCCCAAATGTTAAAAAAGGGCCCTTTTACTTACGAAAAAGTATTTGGTTTATTGCGTCACATCTTGTCCATCGCAAATGTCCGAAATCCTGCCCTTCCCATAATTTTTGATGGTTTAAAAAACACGGACTTTGGGAAAACTTATTAAAGGTAAAATATTGAACAAGATTTTAAACTTTACAAAAAAAAGGGGGGCTGCAGTAAAAATTTTAAAAATAGTAAACACGTAAACAAAATACTACAGTTTTACAAAAAACATAAACAGTGACGATCAGCAACGTTTCGACCAAAAAGGGCCTTTATCAACAAACAACACAACAAGAATGACGAATTTCGAGGGAAAACTACAAATGGACGATTACATGTGGAAAAATAAACCATCTAATGAAAATCGGGGAAAAAAAGAACAACGAAATATCAACACAAAAAAAAGAAAATGGAAAAAAAAGGAACAAAAAACAATATAGGGATAAATGACAAAATGGAAAAAACCCCATATAGATAAAAGGGACGAGATAAGCAGATAAGAAGCATAGGAATGTAATGTTAGTCAAGAGGTCGAAAGTGCCATAGAAAGAAATAAAAAGGTTCTCAGGGGGATCATGCGATCATCGACTTCAAGCTCTCCAGTTTTTTCTCGACAGGAGAACTAACCCTCTTGTCTCCACCTCGTCTTGCTGAACTAGTTCTCACTCTCAACTCCTTTCAGTTCAATGACCAGTTCTTCGAACAGATTAGTGGGGTCGCCATGGGTACTAAAATGGGACCCAGCTATGTTTGTCTATTCATGGGTCATCTCGAACACTTAGTCTGGAACACCTATGATGGCCCTCTTCCGTCCGTGTATCATAGATACATCGATGATTGTATTGAAGTTACCGATATGTCTGAAGCCGATTTATCACTCTTCATCACCTTCATCAATGCCTTCAATCCTGCTATTCGGTTCACCTCCCCACTCTCTACCTCCTGTGTCAATTTTCTTGACATCACTATCACCATCAGCCTACCCACTATCACTACATCAGTATACTAAAAGCCTACTGATACACATAGCTTTCTTCTGTATACCTCTTCCCATCCCCAGGCTTTGTCGTGACTCTTTACCTTTCTCTCAACTCTTACGCCTCGTCGCCTCTGTAGTGAGGACGACGATTTTCTTGATAGAGCTCACGAGATGCTGGGTTTCTTCCGCCAGCGCCTATACCCGGAGAATGTGCTACATCTGCCATGCATCGGTTCAGCTAATTTCTCCAGAGGCCCTTTCTCATACATAGAACCCCAATTCTGGCAGGGTTAAACTTATCTTAACTTTCCACCCTCATAGTTCCCTGGTGAAAAAGGTCTTATTCCATCATCTCCCTATTCTTCAGTCTGATCCTGAGACACGTTCAGTCTTCCAACACTATCCTTTGGTGGCACAGACGGGGCAGAAGCCCAGGATTGTTGGTACCGTCGCCTCCAGCCTAATATCCAGAGTCACTTGGCACCCTTCAAGTGCGGACGTCGGCGCTGTAATACATGTGCATATGTAATACAGCCCCCACTGTCTTTTTTAAAAAGTACGTATGCCATTCAAGACGTTTCACGTGTGGCCCCGCAATATCATCTATGCCATCACCTCCCAAAGATGAAACAAGCCCTATATTGGCGAAACCGGTAAGAGATCGTGACCGATTCCCCCAACACTTCGCGATACGCCAATGCTCTGTGCCCCCGTGGCCCCATTTCAACATCTGGGCCATTCAGGAGTTGACGATGTCAGGCACAGCCATCCGATCATTTTCCCTCCGATGATGCGTTGATTCGCCGGAAACCTTTCTTTATTCTATGGCATTTTGCGACCCTTTTGGACTAAAGCATTACATTCTATGTTCAGTACTGTCTTATCTCTCCCTTTTATCTATATGTGTTTTTTGCCCCCATATATTGTCATTTACCCACTATATTGTTTATTGTTACTCTTCTTTTCCCTTTCGGTTTTTGTGTTGCCTCATTTCTTGTTCTTTTTTATTCCCAGTTTTCATTAGATAGGTTTATGTTTCCACATGTAATCGTCCATTTGTAGTGTTCCTCAAAATTCGTCATTCTTGTTGTGTTGTTTGTTGAAAAAGGCCTTGTTGGTCGAAACGTTGCTGTTTATCGTCACTTTTATGTATTTTTAAAACTGTAGTACTTTGTTTTGTGTTTAGCTAAACTTTATTCAAGTTTTATAAGTTGATTATTTTCATTGGCAAAAAAAATTTAACGGATTCAAACGTTTTTTTTTGATATATTTTGCATTGCATTGGGTTTATTATTAAAATTTTAATTTATTTAAAAAAGTTATTTATAAACGTTAAGTTAAATATGAAAAAATGGCGCCAAAAAGGCTCTGCCCAAAAAACCCTGGAAACGGTCGCCCCAAAACGGGGCGCCAAAATCCTCTTCGATTAAAAACAAGTAAATTCGTAAGACTATTTCTCTTTGGGGAAAACGACTCTAATGAATTTTCCATTATAAGTTTATAAAATTGCAGTTCAAGAGCCCATGCTTTCGGCAAAGCGGCACATTAGTTTTAAAAGTTCGGGAACGCATTTTTCGCCCCCAAAGGTTTTCCCAAACCTCGGAAAAGAGCTAAAATAGGGGTTCTTTTCAAACTTTCTGTGTAATGTTTTTTAACTGGAATTCCCAAATCCCCTTTATGGTAACCAAATAAAAATTTTGAAAAAAAAAAAGTTTCTTTTTTTTTGAATAAAAACCAATTTTTACGGGTTTATTTTTTGGGAGTGTATGTAAAAAACGACTTTCGCAAAATCGGGGATTGTTTAAGTTTTTTTCCATTCACCAATATCTTTGGGAAAATTTTACTTTCGTTTTTTTTTGGTTTGAAGATGTTTTCATTAGAAGTGTGCTGTCTTTCTGCCTCTTTTTGGGTTGAAGATGATTTTAAAATTTGGGAAGGCTTTCTGTACATTCGATTTCAGTTTGTCTTGTAAAAAATGAAAATCGTGAAGAGTTGCATCAAGGGTTTTGAATGATGATTCTTCATAGCACTGCCTTCATCTACTACACGTGGACGTCTTCTGTATTTTCTGCTTCGTTTCTTTGGATTCGCACCATAAATAAAAAATTTAAAAAAATTCAGACAGCTTGCGTGTTTTTGATATAACATCTGGTTTTTTTTTCCATTTTCATCTCTGTCACATGGCCGGGGCCCCTAGAAGGGGGGGTAGCTTTTGCACTTCTGCTACTAGGCTAATCCGGCGCTGATCATTTGTTGAGATATTATCCATTTTCTATAATTTGTATCAGGTTGAGATATTCCCCATTTTTCTATCATTTTATCATGTGTTGAGAAAACCCGTTTTCTATCATTTTTACATTTTTTGAGATATTACCCATTTTTCTATCATTCTGTATCATGTGTTGAGATTTCCCAGTTTTCTATAATTCTGTATCATATGCTGAGATATTCCCCAGTTTTCAAAATTCTGTATCATATGCTGAATTCAGTTTTCTATCATTCTGTATCATGTGTTGAAATTTTCCCCAGTTTTCCTTATTATCATATCTGAGATATTACCCATTTTCTATAATTATTATCATATTTGAGATATTACCCGTTTTCTAAATTATTATCATTGTTAAATTACATTTTCTATCATTCTGTATCATATGTTAAATTTTTATTTTCTAAAATTATGATCATGTTTGAGATATTACTCGTTTTCTATCATTATGTATCATATGCGGGAAAATTTTCCCCTTTTTCTATAATTTTTATCATGTGTTGAGATTTTCCCCAGTTTTCTATAATTATTATCATATGCTGAGATATTACCCATTTTTCATAATTTTTATCATGTGCTAGATATTACTCAGTTTTCTATCATTTTTATCATATTTTAAAAATTTATTTTCTATTTCTTATCAATGTGAATATTAATTTTTTTCATTCTGTATATTTTGATTTCCCCGTTTTCAATATTCTCTCTCTCTCTCAGGGTGATCTTTTTGGGTTTTTATCATTCATTATTATGGGGAAAACATAAAAGAATAGATGTACGTGCACCCGTCCCTAGGAGCAGGTGTTTATTTTTTGGCCCGGGGGTTTTAGATTTCCCCCGGGTTTTTGGGTTGCTTTGTTTTTTGCTTAGAAAAAACCCCAAGAAGCAGGGCTTTTTTTGGGAGGATAGAAAAACCTTTTGGTTGATGAGCGTATTTGAGATCCCCTTTTGTTAAGGACGTTTGGGTTTGGCTCCGTCAGTTTTTGTAAGGTTTGCTCCACCCTTTTGATTGTCCCCAATCAAACTTGGGCAACGATTCCCCGCAAAGGCGAAAGACACTGGCCCCCTGCTGGGCTACCCGTTGTTTGCACCTCTGGTGGTCCGCACACCCACTTGCCTGCCGCTGCCTGTCGCGCCTGCAGTGCCTGGCGGCCCACCCGTGCATCGCTCGCATGCGTGCACGCTCTGCCCTGGTGCCTACCTCACCATTTCCGTCAATTCCCACCGTGCTCGCATTTGGCTAGATTGTCAGTGTGGACCCACGTGCAGCTCAGCCCACTTCCAGCATACTCATCGGCTCAAGAGAAAAGGGGTCAAGGGGAGAGCATGCTTGGGCTCCGAATTTTGTCCCGCGTGGGTCAACATCTCTTCGATGATTTTAAATCGTGCCCCCATCCTTGAGATAGGGGCCCAAGTTTCGCCCTATGTGGGCCTTCTTGCATCTCAACTCGACTTCCTGCATATCATCGGCTCAAAGAGGGCTCAAGAAGAGCTCAAGAGAGAGCATGCGCGGGCTCCGAGTTTCGCCACACGTGTTCCACATTTATCCTTCCAGCTTTTCCCATCGGCCGGGAGAGACGAATATTAGTAGTCACTCTGAGAGTTCGCTCGTCTGTGTTGCGAGCGGATCCCATCTAGCGTAACTACCTTTGCATCTCTATTTGCCCCAGAGTAGCTCTCCACGGCACCTGCCCTCTTAGCCAGACCGGAACTACCGTCTGTTACCAGGATCACCACGTGGAGGTGAGGGCAGGGGATTAGTGCCAGCTCATTAATCTGGATCGCCGTTGTTTCCTTGCGCCTTTGAATCATTCTGTATCATGTGTTTAGATACTACCCAGTTTTCTATCATTCTGTATCATATGCTGAAGTCATCCAATAGCCTTTCCTGAGCAGTTCTTTGTCATCCTGACGGTTCTTCTATCTAGTAATGATGCCTGATGTAACTGATGGTTTGAACATGACAGCTGCAGAGGCAGGACATCTGACCTATGAGAGAGAGAAATTCCGGGGGACTGTTGGGGTGGCAAAGTTCTGCTCAGGACAAGCTATTTGATGATGATGATAGATGCCTGGCCTTTGCAGCCGGCATGCTCGTCATCTGTTACATCATGAATCCATCTTCTCCATGTTCTTCCTCTTCTTTCCCCTTTGCTGGGATGCTTCCTTCAATAATGGTCTTCTCCAACTCTACGTGTCTCTTTATATGTCCAAAATATTGCAAGTTCTAATTCTTATTTGTATCAGTCAGAGTTCTT